>JAWPHD010006573.1:10000-142748 GCA_037043455.1 Cyrtodaria siliqua
CCAGTCACCAGTCATCATAATCAACACTCATCAGCTTGTCATGTTCGTCACAATAGTGTTAGGCCAACCAAGAGAGTGTAAGTTTGCTGGTTCTTTAGCTACCCACAAAAATGGAATCTGTTAAACCAAAAAACTTGTAATTCTGTATCATTTTTGAGTCGCCATGCTTCAGCATGGCTGACTCTGGAATCCTGTATATATGTTTATAGTGCAATTTCTGAATAGGGAGTTTTTAAAACGGGTGAGCCGCTTTACCGTTGTAAGCAATGTAGTCCCCATTAACTGCTTCAAATACAACTTAATTTGATAAGGTGACTGACATGAACGTTATGTATACCGAGTAATATAACTACTGATTGTGAAATATTGAAATAATTGTAATAGTATACAATATAAACATGTCTTTTTAGCTCTACTGGCCGTCGTCCGCATCCGTCCGTCGTTAACTTTTGTCTCGTTAAGACGATAGGGCCTTCATTTTTCATCCGATCTTTACTAAACTTTAACAGATTGTTAATAACAATGAAAGCTCGGACAAGTTCGAAAACCAGCCAGATCAGACCAGTAACAGCGGAGTTATGGCCCTTGATTTAGTTAAAAATGCTATATTTTGCCTCGTTAAGACGATAGGGCTTTCATTTTTCATCCTATCTTTACCAAACTTTACCACATTATTAATATCAATGAAAGCTCAGACAAGTTCGAAAACCAGCCATATCGGACTAGTAACAGCGGAGTTATGGCCCTTGATTTAGTTAAAAATGCTATATTTTGCCTCAAGACGATAGGGGCTTCATTGTTCATCTGATCTTTACCAAACTTAATCAAATTGTTAATGTCATTGAAAGCTCAAACAAGTTCGAACACCAGCCATATCGGACCAGTAACAGCGGAGTTATTGCCCTTGATTTAGTTAAAAATGCTATATTTTGCCTCGTTAAGACGATAGGGTCTTCATTTTTCATCAGAACTTTACCAAACGTTACATCTTTACCAAACTTTAACAGGTTGTTAATAACAATGAAAGCTCGGACAAGATCGAAAACCAGCCAGATCGGACCAGTAACAGCGGAGTTATGGCCCTTGATTTAGTTAAAAATGCTATATTTTGACTCGTTAAGACGATAGGGCCTTCATTTTTTATCCTATCTTTACCAAACTTTACCACATTATTAATATCAATGAAAGCTCAGACAAGTTCGAAAACCAGCCATATCGGACTAGTAACAGCGGAGTTATGGCACTTGATTTAGTTAAAAATGCTATATTTTGCCTCGTTAAGACGATATGGGCTTCATTGTTCATCCGATCTTTACCAAACTTGATCAAATTGTTAATGTCGTTGAAAGCTCGAACAAGTTCGAAAACCAGCCATATCGGACCAGTAACAGCGGAGTTATGGCCCTTGATTTAGTTAAAAATGCTATATCCTGCCTCGTTAAGACGACAGGGGCTTCATTGTTCATCCGATCTTTATCAAACTTTATCAGATTGTTAATATCAATGAAAGCTCAGACAAGTTCGTAAACCAGCCATATCGGACTAGTAACAGCGGAGTTATGGCCCTTGATTTAGTTAAAAAGGCTATATTTTGCCTCGTTAAGGCGATAGGGTCTTCATTTTCCATCAGATCTTTACCAAACGTTACATCTTTACCAAACTTTAGCAGATTGTTAATATCAATGAAAGCTTGGACAAGTTCGAAAACCAGCCAGAACGGACCAGAACAGCGGAATTATGGCCCTTGATTTAGTTAAAAATGCTATATTACGATAGGGCCTTCGTTTTTCGTCCGATCTTTACCAAACTTTACCAGATTGTTAATATAAATGAAAGCTCGGACAAGTTCGAAAACCAACCAGATCGGACCAGAACAGCGGAGTTATGGCCCTTGATTTAGTTAAAAATGCTATATTACGATAGGGCCTTCGTTTTTCGTCCGATCTTTACCAAACTTTACCAGATTGTTAATATAAATGAAAGCTCGGACAAGTTCGAAAACCAACCAGATCGGACCAGAACAGCGGAGTTATGGCCCTTGATTTAGTGAAAAATGCTATATTTTGCCTCGTTAAGATGATAGGGGCTTCATTGTTTCTCCGATTTTTACTAAACTTTATCAAATTGGTAATGTCGTTGAAAGCTCCGACAATTTTCAATACCAGCCAGATTGGACCATTTACACCGGAGTTATGGCCCTTGATTTTCTGAAATATGCTATATTTTGGCCTCATTAAGAAGAAAGGGCCTTCATTTGGCCAGATCTCAGTGAAACTTTTCAAGGATGATCAGTACCAAGCCTAGTTGTACATATCGTCACCGTGTTCCGGTTGAATGATTTTGGCGGAGTTATGCATAGTTGTGCGTATCATCGTCGCGTTCCAGTTAACAGATTTTTGGTGGAGTTGTGGCCCTTTAAAGGTTTCTGATACACAAACATTTTCCGGGCTAGTTCTCCTGAACCCCTGGCTGGATTTTAACGAAACTTAACAAGGTTGATCAGTATCAGGTCTAGTTGTGCAAATCAGTGCCGTGTTCCGGTTGAATGATTTTTGGCAGAGTTATGGCCCTTTAAAGGTTTTAATACACAAACTTTGTCTGGACTAGTTCTCCTGAACGCCTCCCCACATTTCAACGAAACTTTGCAGGGATGATCAGCAGCAAGCATAATTGTGCATATCATCGTGGCGTTCCGGTTAACAAATTTTTGATGGAGTTATGGCCCTTTAAAGGTTTTTGATACACAAACATTTTCCGTGCTAGTTCTCCTGAACCCCTGACTGGATTTTAACGAAACTTGACAAGGATGATCAGTATCAAGCCTAGTTGTGCATATCATCGCCATATTCGGGTTGATTGATTTTTGGCAGAGTTATGGCCCTTTAAATGTTTTAATAGCCAAACGTTGTCCAGATTAGTCTCTTCTGAACTCCTTGCTGCATTTCAATGAATCTTGATGGGGATGATCAGTACCAAGCCTAGTTGAACCTATCATTGCCGTGTTTTGGTTGAATGAATTTTGGCAGAGTTATGACCCCTTAAAGGTTTTAATATACTAACTTTGTACAGACTAGTTCTCCTGAACCTCTGGCTGGATTTCAGTGAAATTTGTCAGGGACAATCAGTACCAAGCCTAGTTACGTATATCTTCACCATGTTCTGGTTGAACGATATTTGAAAGAGTTATGGCCCCTTAGGCCAAATAAAATTATACCTGTGTTTACTGTAACATTGCTGAAAAAAATAGGGTAGGTAGGTAGGCATTTTATTTTTTTATTTTATTTTTTGGCGAAGTTACATTTAAGGTGGCGATGAGCTTTGATGAATGGGAATATGTGGTATTTTAAAAACTACAATAGATAACAATATGAAATTGTGTATGTTTTATTGTTTCCAAAAAGGCCTGGTAACAACTGGCTCTTTTCCCAAACACTTGCAATTATTACAAAGGGGTAAAACAGTTTTAAATGTTTTCCGCAAGTCCGAAAGAGGGTCAGCTCCAACAGCAATGAGTACATGAGTCAGCTGGGATCAGTCCAGCTCCATAAAGTGTGATCTCCAGTGGGGCCTGACATGTTATGAGTGACTTGACTTCCATGCTCTTCCTTCAGGAAGGATGGGGGACCCACAGGCGTAGTCAAATTCTGCGGTTGACATACATGTAACCAAGAGCAGTTCTTGCCTCCCAGACAGCTGAAAAAATATTCAAAGTTATAATGTCAAATGTTAATTGACCATTTGAATAGTTTTGTAAAAGTGTTGACTTACGTGTATATTACTTCTCTAACATCAGAAAGTAATAAATATTTATAAATTTCTCATGTTAGTTATTATGAGCCTATATTGAGGTTGAGTTCAGAAAATTATTATGGAACGGCATACTTCTTTAAGAAGTTATAATGCAGTAGTAGTCGATGCCAATGCTTAGTGCTGAGAAGCAAGTAAACATATGTACATTAATATTACTATTTTAGAAACAAACTTACGACAGGTGGCCTGGAACTCTGGGCATTTACCAACCTGTCTGTGGTACTTGTCAAACAAACAATCGATTCTTTATGGAGAGTGCACGCCATAACATTAGCGCTCCCATGTGCTGACATTTTTGAAACTGTACAGCCAAAGCAGCACTGGGAGACGCCATTTTGACTGTTTTATACCAGTCCTATGCACAGTATACCGTGAAATTCATACGCTTTCAAAAACGCACCGCGAAATTGAAAATTGCACCTTGCTCATGAACATTATTATTTTTTCAATTTTTTTTTATTTTTTTTTTCAATAAAATAAAAAGGAGTCGGGGGTGTTTTCAGAGGGTCGGTCGGGTTATAGTAAACTCAGGTATAATTTTATTTGGCCTTATACATAAACTTTATCTAGAGCCAGTAGAGCGTCCACAGGCCCAAGAGGGCCTCTTGTTTGTAGGTTTACCGAAATATTATGCGCATTAATACACAAAAAAAATCACCAAAAATCGGATTGGGTGCTTTACGCACTTCGAGAATGTAGTTCCTTTAACTGCATCAAGTATCACTTAATTTCATAAGGTGACTGACATGAACGTTATATATACCGAATATTCTAATACACCCGCACTATATAGCCTAGTTTAAAATATCTCGTTATATTGGACGATATATCACTGTAATTTTTGCAATGTTAGGAGAATAAGCATTGCGCATTGCGCATTGTGCATTGTAACGTATGCAACGTTAGGAGAGTAAGCGAAGCAATGCGAAAGATTTCAGATGTGTGCGTTATTTTCACATTTTATGGGTATTAGAATAGAAATAGAACATCGTTTACGGTGAATTATCTATAATATATCATGGTTTGTCGTTCAATTGTAAACAATAATTTCACTCGCCCTTCGGGTGTGAAAAACTCCCGTAAAATTGCTAAAATCGATTTTTCGAAAATCATCGGTCTATTTCCTTTATTTGGTATGTTAGCAGATTTATCAAGGCGTTGTTGCTTCTAAAAATAGAATGAATTCAAGAACGACAACTCTTACGAAAAGTTGTACCTCGTACTCAATTAGATTCGTACTATTGTACATTGTACTCAATTTGATTCATACTATCGGTTATTTTCCAGAGGGGAAGTTATTAGGCAGCCAACTGTGCAGCCGTCTTTTGCACGGCCGTTTTTGAAAAATCGCGGCCAATATTTGGTGGTGTGGGTGGGGTAAAAAAAAAAAAATATATATTTTTTTTAAACTCTTACTTTCTCAATATTTAAAAACCTTTAACCTCATCAAGAAGATAGACACTGTTCAATCTTGGCGACTCTCAGGACCTTCAGTCCTTTGATTTTTCCTATTTTCTTAATTACCGGTAGTTTCAAATGATTTTACAGTCTAATGAAAAAAAGAGTTCAACTTCAATAGTAAAAAACAACCACCCACTGCAAATTTGGCAGATTTTTAAGGATGGCCTTATGTTTCACACCAATAATAGGTTTTCCAGAGGTCTACAATATATATTACAGCATTTTTGATTTGCATTGCCTGAAGGCTGAAGGCGACTCGTTGTCACAACAATCAGTAGTGAATCTTGCATACGATTGGTCAATTTGCCTCATTGTAATCCAGCGTGATAGTAAACAGAAAGTAGTTTGTGACATGTATTACAGTTAATGGTCCATCATGTGAATATACATTTCATGTATTCATCATTTCTATAAAAAATCTCCAACATTTCATATGTACTGTACATTGATTATTTTGACAGTTGATGAGTTTCATTTGACATCCCTAATGTGTAGTAATGTTGAACTGTGCGGTAATTTTTATACTGCTAGGTCGACTATAAACCCTGTACCGAATATAGTATTTCGCAGCACATGTTTTTCTTTTACACTTACAAACATATAATATTTTATTTTACGTAACTCATAATGAATCATATATCATTTTAACTCATCGCCTCCTCTATTATTAACATTTATAACTATCAACATGGTTCTCTCATGGACCCGACATGGCCTGTATTTCTCCTGTGTCGGAATAACTTTTTCTATTTGTTCATGTAACAAATCATTAATAACGTGCATATTAATAACGCACCTCAGCTCTTATCCACTTTAATACTGGATATTATTAGAGAAAGTCTATGACATGTTCGGTGTATGATTTCTTTGTATTGTTGCAATAGTGTGTTGCAATACAACTGGCGCAGTACTATAAAATATAGTTAAGAACTCCCATAACACTATATTTTAAACTTAAACATGTTCAGTGTTGGAAATACATCTCATACATTTGCCTTGACAAAGATAAACATATCCTAGGCAATTCTTCAACTTCATTTTGTATTTGCCTTAAAACATATTACCAATTTGTTGTTAAATATATAGTTGTACATTGGACCTTGTGTTCTTTTCATACAGTATTGTTCAAGCTGAAATTATGTGTATACCTGTATTAGTCATCTCAGTTGATTGTATTGTTTAATAATAATTTTGACATTTTGTCAGCATTGATCAGGCAGAATCCAATATCATTGTTAAACATTAAAACAACCATGTTTTCATAAAAAAAACTTTTTTTAACTGCATGTCTCCTTTTTTTTCATGTCGAAGAAATGGTTCATTATCTTCAAATAATCAGATTCACATAACAACACATTTTCAAATACAGTATTTCACACTTCCTATATTAACTTCCATGCCTGGCGACCCTCAGGACCTGCAGTCCTTTGATATGTTCTTTGGAATAACCAAGATCTGTCTGAAGTAGTGGTGATAATAGACACCAAAATGTTTGACATGATAATTATGTACGTGGCATAATCTGACATTTAAGTACACCCAAAATGTATTCCTTTTGCATATTAAACCAATGTGCATGCTATTAAATTCAGCCTTTCTTTTCTAGACGCATTACATGTAGCTTGTTTCTGGATGCTTTGGCTTGTTTCTGGCTGCATCTAACGTGTGACTCACTTGTTTGTCTTGAGGAATAATTTCTAAATTAACTTTTAATCTGACATATACCTTTCTGTTATTAATTGTCTATTTTTTAGCACGCCTGAGCAAAAAAGGCTCAGAGTGCGAGCTGTTTGCACGGCTCTGCGTTCGTCACCCATCTGCCATCTGTTTGCCCCTCATTAACTTTTTTTAAATGCCATCACCTCAAGAAGCTGGTTGGCCTATTTTGAACACACTGGATGATCCTGAGGTTTATAGTGTTGTACAAGTTGGTTAAAATAGATAAATGATGGCCATTGTTACTAAAACTATCCAAAATCTTAAAATAAATTCTCATTTTCTCATAAATTCTCATTTTTAGCTCTACTGGCCGAAGGCCAGCAGAGCTTATGGGATGCCGAGTTGTCCGTCGTCCGTCCGTCCGTCCGTCCGTCGTCCGTTGTTAACTTTTGTCTCATTAAGACGATAGGGCCTTCATTTTTCATCCAATCTTTACCAAACTTTGACAGGTTGTTAATATCAATAAAAGCTCGGATGAGTTCGAAAACCAGCCAGATCGGCCAAGTAACAGCGGAGTTATGGCCCTTGATTTAGTTAAAAATGCTATATTGCTATATTTTGCCTCGTTAAGACGATAGGGCCTTCATTTTTCAACCTATCTTTACCAAACTTTACCACATTGTTAATATCAATGAAAGCTCGGACAAGTTCGAAAACCAGCCAGATCGGACCAGTAACACCAGAGTTATGGTCCTTGATTTAGTTGAAAATGCTATGTTGCTATATTTTGCCTCGTTAAGATGCTAGGGGCTTCATTGTTCATCCAATCTTTACCAAACTTTATCAAATTGTTAATATCAATGAAAGCTCAGACAAGTGCGAAAACCAGCCATATCGGAATAGTAAGAGCGGAGTTATGGCCCTTGATTTAGTTAAAAATGCTATATTTTACCTCGTTGAGACGATAGGGGCTTCATTGTTCATCCGATCTTTATCAAACTTTATCAGATTGTTAATGTCATTGAAAGCTCGAACAAGTTCGAAAACCAACCATATCGGACCAGTAACAGCGGAGTTGTGGCCCTTGATTTAGTTAAAAATGCTATATTTTGCCTCGTTAAGACGATAGGGGCTTCATTGTTCATCTGATCTTTATTAAACTTGATCAGATTGTTAATATCAATGAAAGCTCGAGCGAGTTCGAAAACTAGCCATATCGGACCAGTAACAGCGGAGTTATGGCCCTTGATTTAGTTAAAAATGCTATAGTTTGCCTCATTAAGACGATAGGGGCTTCATTGTTCATCCGATCTTTACCAAACTTTATCAGATTGTTAATATCAATGAAAGCTCGGACAAGTTCGAAAACCAAACATATCGGACCAGTAACAGCTTAGTTATGGCCCTTGATTTAGTTCAAAACACTATATTTTGCCTCGTTAAGACGAGAGGGCCTTCATTTTTCATCCGATGGTTACCAAACTTTTCTTTTTTAGCTCTACTGGCCGAAGGCTTATGGGATGCCGAGTTGTCCGTCGTCCGTCCGTCCGTCGTCCGTTGTTAACTTTTGTCTCGTTAAGACGTTAGGGCCTTCATTTTTCGTCCAATCTTTACCAAACTTTATCAGCTTGTTAATATCAATGAAAGCTCGGATGAGTTCGAAAATCAGCCAGATCGGCCAAGTAACAGCGGAGTTATGGCCCTTGATTTAGTTAAAAATGCTATATTGTTATATTTTGCCTCGTTAAGACGATGGGGCCTTCATTTTTCATTCTATCTTTACCAAACTTTACCACATTGTTAATATCAATGAAAGCTCGGACAAGTTTGAAAAACAGCCAGATCGGACCAGTAACCCCAGAGTTATGGTCCTTGATTCAGTTAAAAATGCTATATTGCTATATTTTGCCTCGTTAAGATGATAGGGCCTTTGTTTTTCAACCTATCTTTACCAAACTTTACCACATTGTTAATATGAATGAAAGCTCGGACAAGTTCGAAAACCAGCCATATTGGAATAGTAACAGAGGAGTGATGGCCCTTGATTTAGTTAAAAATGCTATATTTTGCCTCGTTAAGACGATAGGGGCTTCATTGTTCATCCGATCTTTACCAAACTTTACCAGATTGTTAATGTCGTTGAAAGCTCGAACAAGTTCGAAAACCAGCCATATCGGACCAGTAACAGCGGAGTTGTGGCCCTTGATTTTGTTAAAAATGCTATATTTTGCCTCTTTAAGACGATAGGGGCTTCATTGTTCATCCGATCTTTACCAAACTTGATCAGATTGTTAATATCAATGAAAGCTCGAACAAGTTCGAAAACCAAACATATCGGACCAGTAACAGCGGAGTTATGGCCCTTGATTTAGTTCAAAACGCTATATTTTGCCTCGTTAAGACGAGAGGGCCTTCATTTTTCATCTGATTGTTACCAAACTTTTTTAATTTTTTTTAAATTTTTTTTTTTAATTTTGTTATTTATTTTTTGTTAATTTTTTTAATTCAATTTTTTTGTTTAATTTTTTTTTTTTTTTTTTTCTTTTAATATTTTTAAAAAAAAATTGAATTATTTTTTAGCTCTATGTTGGACCAGTCGGACCAGTAACAGAGGAGTTATGGCTCTTGATTTAGTTAAAAATGCTATATTTTGCCTCGTTAATACAATAGGGCCTTCATTTATCATCTGATCTTTACCGAACTTTAACAGATTCTTTAGTTATGGCCCTTGATTTAGTTCAAAAGCAGTTTTTTGGCCGAAACTTCCAAAAAAACGTAAATGGCGGTCACTCGCTTCATTGATGTTATAAGAGCCATGTTAGCCAGTAGAGCGTCCACAGGCCCTCTTGGGCCTCTTGTTTAATTATTTTTTTTAATTATTTTTTTTTTTTTTTTTAATTTTGTAATTTTAATTTTAATTTTTTTTTTTATTTTTTTTTTTATTTTTTTTTTTTATTTTTTTTTTCTTTTATTTTTTTTTAATTTTTTTTTTTTTTTTTAGCTCTGTTGGACCAGTCGGAACAGTAACAGAGGAGTTATGGCTCTTGATTTAGTTAAAAATGCTATATTTTGCCTCGTTAATACGGTAGGGCCTTCATTTTCATCTGATCTTTACCGAACTTTAACAGATTCTTTAGTTATGGCCCTTGATTTAGTTAAAAAGCTTTTTTTTGCCCGAAACTTCCAAAAAAACGTAAATGGCAGTCACTCGCTTCATTGATGTTATAAGAGCCATGTTAGCCAGTAGAGCGTCCACAGGCCCTCTTAGGTCTTTTGTTTCCCTCTTCATTTAAATGAATTTTGCTCAAGAAGCACTGGGCTAGTTACTCAGGTCATGTTTGTACGCTATTTACATATAGAACAACCAACATCCAAAATGGCCACATTTACTAAAAATAGCAATAACAAACTTGCACAAGGACTGTTTTTCCAAGAGTTATGTCCCCCTATATTTTTTATGAACAATTATATTCTCAGAAATGTGTACAGATTGCAATGAAACTTTACACATATCATGACTACCAACTGTTGACTATCAATCTTCAGTTTAGAAGTATAGATTAGTATAAAAACTTGAAGTCATAAATAGTAGGTTTTAATCACTTATTCTCTTGCACCAATAGTTGTCAGTGGGCGATTATGGGTCAAAATGACACATAATCGCTCATTGACCACTTTTCTTTGAATTTGTTTTTTAAACATTTGTCTTTTCAATTTCACGTCATGTATGCTTAACAGCGACTTTCTATTTCATGTCATGTATGCTTAACAGCGACTTAGTAAAAAAAAAAGCTTTTGCAAGTGTATTTTTCTTTATTATACATATTAGACATATATTTGTTTTACATCTTCTGTTTTTAAAGACATTAAATTAAGTTAAGCCACTTTTCTGTTGATACTAACTTTGCATGGCTTGACTTCTGTTTCATGTTTCATAAGTTTGGCAGAATACATTTATTTTTATTTAATAAGTTGATCTTGTACAACATAGTACTTTCATTTAAAACCTAAGCTTTTCCAATATTTCATATAAGATATAAAATATATGTCATACAAATAAAAATCTCTTTTTGTCTTGTTTCCTTTTCAGAAGAAGATTATGGCGGAAGAGGGTACGTTACTTTGTTTTCATAATTTTTGTAATTTTAGGCCATCCTTAACAAATCATTGTTTGCTGTAATGCATACAAACATGCACCGTATGGCACACGATAGATCAGTATCGACGGGACATTTGTAATTTAATGTGATTATATCGCATAGCGTGCCTATCCCAATCATTTTTATGGAAAACACGCAAAAAAGACCCAAAACACGCAAGGATGCAGGGTAACCCAGGTTACCACTTTTGTAAAAAAAGTTTGCATTACCTTGTTTGTTTAATGATTTATATGAATTTACAATGAAATCAAGGGATATAGAAATATTGCATTTAATAAACTTGATGTCCAATAACTATTATATTATTTTTTAAAAAAAATGTTTGTCATATTTAACATAAATTACAAATTCAGATCCTTGGTTTTCTGTAATGTACTGTCTATTTTCTCTTTGTCAGGCCTAAAAAAAAAAGTTGTGTGGTTCGGGTCACCCGACCCTACCTACGAATACCCGCCGACCCTGACGTTTTTTTTGTCCATTTCGAAAAAAAAAAAAAATATATATATATATATAAAGTATGTACTCGTCAGAGGCCAGTTTCCGTCCAAGCCCAGTTTCCGTCATTCTCATTTAAAAAACGTTTTTACACTGCAAATTACTTACGCGATGTCACTTATTGTCAGACGTTTATAACTGAAGATTGGAAACAGGAAAAACAACCAAAAAGTAAATAAGGGGTACAAAAACGAAAGGGATTTCTCCGAAAAATGTTTTTACTTCCTTATGTGGCGTTGGGGATGCGCGCGCATACTGCCGCATAACAAACTATTAAAAAAATAACACCGTAATGACGTCATAATTTTATCACTCTTCAGTGGACGCAGTTAAATAGACCGTGATTATTTAGGTTCACCAAAGAGCAGCAACTCGTACAACCTGTATCTGTTTGATTTACATAGAGTTACCCATCTTTACAGTGTAAAAGTGTTTTACATTGACGATTCCAGGCGCATTGTTATAACGATCGAGGTGACTGATGGAACAATGCAAACATACCATTTTTACAATGAAATTGTTGAATAGACTTGCAAACAAGTTTCTAATTCATAAAAGTTTACTGTATCTTGACCTAGTTGAATCTATCACTCGATAAAATACATGACGGAAACTGGGCTTGTAAATAAAATGATTTCTCAGTTTTAGTCTATTTATAAACAGGTCACGTGCCACTTCGATAATTTATATAAAACAAAATTATTTGATATCAAATTTCCAGGAAGAGGTAACCTAATAGAAATTAGAGCAAAAATTGTCAGGATACATAGATTTGTCTGAAAAATTAGTTTATGTTTACATAAGTGACGGAAAGTGGCCCCCGACGAGTATGTATATAAGTAAAGAGCAAATAGAAAACAATTATAATTACAGTAATTATAGTACATAATTCAGTGCATCTTCTTTGCGTTCATAAAAAACAATCCTTAAAAAAAAACAATCAAAAAAAAGATCCGACCTACCCTACCTACCAATTTCCATGTTAACCAGAACCACACAATTTTTTTTTAGGCCTCAGCACATAATTAGCTCCAACATTTTGATAATTACTAATGCTAGGAGCTTGTAAATAATCAATACATGATGTCTTTAATATAATTTTGCTTAGTAAATTATGCCTGTAATATCTATGATCTTCTCTTCTCATTCACAGAGGAGATTGATTTCCCCAAAGACTTGGAGGGATTTGGATTCAAGTTTAATGAAGGTATGATTATATTCTGTAACACTTTTTGACCGTAGGGCCAGATGTGGCCTTTTTAGCTTGACTGTTTTAAGAATTATCAGTGCAGTGGGTGCAATTGAAAAAAAAAAGAAGCTCTCTTTTGACGACATTTAATCTATCCATCAAAGGGATAAATATTTTGGCTAAGCTTTAATTCTGTCATGAAAAACGTTAATGATATAATTATAAAACTTCACATAATGTATTTGGGATAAATAAAGCGCACACTGTGCAAAAGTTCATAGCTCGGTCAGAAATTTCAGTTAACATTTAAGCTAGTATTGCAAAAACCGCTTGGCAGAATAAAATGAAACTACATAATCATGTGTCGGGATCAATCAAGTATATTCTAAATGACAACTTGCATGCAGGAGGTTGTGGGTTCAATACCCTTCTGCGTCGCACCAAAGCTCCATAACTCCCAGTGGCTTAGTTGTAGAGCTTTTGCCTCACATGCAGGAGGTTGTGGGTTCAGTACCCTTCTGCGTCGCACCAAAGCTCCATAACTCCCAGTGGCTTAGTTGTAGAGCTTTTGCCTCACATGCAGGAGGTTGTGGGTTCAATACCCTTCTGCGTCGCACCAAAGCTCCATAACTCCCAGTGGCTTAGTTGTAGAGCTTTTGCCTCACATGCAGGAGGTTGTGGGTTCAGTACCCTTCCAGGTCACACCAAAGCTCCATAACTCACAGTGGCTTAGTTGTAGAGCTTTTGCCTCACATGCAGGAGGTTGTGGGTTCAATACCCTTCCGGGTCACATTAAAGCTTCATAACTCTCAGTGGCTTAGTTGTAGAGCTTTTGCCTCACATTGCAGGAGGTTGTGGGTTCAATACCCTTCCGGGTCACACCAAAGCTCCATAACTCCCAGTGGCTAACTTGTAGAGTTTTTGCCTCACATGCAGGAGGTTGTGGGTTCAATACCCTTCCGGGTCACACCAAAGCTCCATAACTCCCAGTGGCTCAGTTGTAGAGCTTTTGCCTCACATGCAGGAGGTTGTGGGTTCAATACCCTTCCGGGTCACACCAAAGCTCCATAACTCCCAGTGGCTCAGTTGTAGAGCTTTTGCCTCACAAGCAGGAGGTTGTGGGTTCAATACCCTTCTGCGTCGCACCAAAGCTCCATAACTCCCAGTGGCTCAGTTGTAGAGCTTTTGCCTCACATGCAGGAGGTTGTGGGTTCAGTACCCTTTCAGGTCACACCAAAGCTCCATAACTCCCAGTGGCTTAGTTGTAGAGCTTTTGCCTCACATGCAGGAGGTTGTGGGTTCAATACCCTTCCATGTCACACCAAAGTTCCATGACTCCCAGTGGCTTAGTTGTAGAGCTTTTGCCTCACATGCAGGAGGTTGTGGGTTCAGTACCCTTCCAGGTCACACCAAAGCTCCATAACAATGGTTCTGGTACATGTAGCTGCCTTACTTGACTTTCAGCACATAATGGGTAGTGCGAGGACTGGACAGCTCAGTTTCAGAATAATGTGACTGGGTGGAGTATATCGTGTGTAAAGTGTGTTACTCCAGTGTTGCAGCAATATATTATATTTGAGAACTTAGCTCACTGCTAGAAGTAGACACCATGGTGATATGACAGAAATTGGTAAAAGCAATGTTAAACCCCATGTATAATTATACCCCCACGAACGGAGTGAGCTTGTCGGTTCTGTCTGTCTGTCTGTCCGTTGGTCGGTCTGTTGGTTTCCGGACGATAACTCATGAAAGGATTGATGGATTTAAATAATATTTAATACACGGGTATAACACCATAAAATACAGGTCAAGTACGACTTTGGTTACAAACCACCAATTTTTGACGGAGTTATGGCCCCTTTTCAACTTAGAATTTGCCCAAAAAACGGTGTCCGGACTATAACTCATAAAAGGGTCGACGAATTTAAATAATTTTTGGTACACAGGCTTAAGACCATAAAATACAGGTCAAGTTCGACCAATTTTTGACGGAGTTGTGGCCCCTTTTCAACTTAGAATTTGCCCCGGTCTGTTGGTTTGCGGACGATAACTCATGAAAGGGCTGATGGATTTAAATAATATTTGGTACACGGGTATAACACCATAAAATACAAGTCAAGTTCGACTTTGGTTACAAACCACCAATTTTTGACTGAGTTATGGCCCCTTTTCAACTTAGAATTTGCCCAAAAAACGGTGTCCGGACTATAACTCATGAAAGGGTCGACGGATTTAAATAATTTTTGGTACACAGGTTTAAGACCATAAAATACAGGTCAAGTTCGACTTTGGTAACAAACCACCAATTTTTGACGGAGTTATGGCCCCTTTTCAACTTAGAATTTGCCCCGGTCTGTTGGTTTGCGGACGATAACTCATGAAAGGGTTGATGGATTTAAATAATAGTTGGTACACGGGTATAACACCATAAAATACAAGTCTAGTTCGACTTTGGTTACAAACCACCAATTTTTGACTGAGTTATGGCCCCTTTTCAACTTAGAATTTGCCCAAAAAACGGTGTCCGGACTATAACTCATGAAAGGGTCGATGGATTTAAAAAAATTTTGGTACACAGGTTTAAGACCATAAAATACAGGTCAAGTTCGACTTTGGTAACAAACCACCAATTTTTGACGGAGTAACGGCCCCTTTTCAACTTAGAATTTGCCCTAAAAACGGTGTCCGGACTATAACTCATGAAAGGGTCGACGAATTTAAATAATTTTTGGTACACAGGCTTAAGACCATAAAATACAGGTCAAGTTCGACTTTGGTAACAAACCACCAATTTTTGACGGAGTTATGGCCCCTTTTCAACTTAGAATTTGCCCCGGTCTGTTGGTTTGCGGACGATAACTCATGAAAGGGTTGATGGATTTAAATAATAGTTGGTACACGGGTATAACACCATAAAATACAAGTCAAGTTCGACTTTGGTTACAAACCACCAATTTTTGACTGAGTTATGGCCCCTTTTCAACTTAGAATTTGCCCAAAAAACGGTGTCCGGACTATAACTCGTGAAAGGGTCGACGGATTTAAATAATTTTTGGTACACAGGTTTAAGACCATAAAATACAGGTCAAGTTCGACTTTGGTAACAAACCACCAATTTTTGACGGAGTTATGGCCCCTTTTCAACTTAGAATTTGCCCAAAAAACCGGTGTCCGGGCGATATAACTCATGAAAGGGTCGACGGATTTAAATATTTTTTGGTACACGGGTTTAAGACCATAAAATACAGGTCAAGTTCAACTTTGGTTACAAACCACCAATTTTTGACGGAGTTATGGCCCCTTTTCAACTTAGAATTTGCCCAAAAAACGGTGTCCGGACGATAACTCATGAAAGGGTCGACGGATTTAAATAATTTTGGGTACACGGGTTTAAGACCATAAAATACAGGTCAAGTTCGATTTAGACCATTGTTTTCTTGTGGTTGCCATGTTTATGTGACAAGGCGGTATTGTGGGGGTATTAATCACTTTCAGTGATAATTCTAGTTATACCTGTTGCCAAAACAAAATGAAACTATACAAAGGTGTTCTTAATGAAAAAGACACATTGCTCTGTTTCCTGGGAGCATAAACGTTTCCAACGTCCCATGTTTGCCAAGGTATTACAAGCGATGTGTTGTATTGCAGAAGGACAAATGCGCCACATCGAGACCAATGAAGCATTTGTGTTCGATTTGAAAGAGGACGACTACCATTATAACCAGAAGAGATACAATGCCCTTGGAGACGTAAGTTCCTTCCAGTACTATTATTTTTTTTATGGAGTTCAAGCCTGTGTAAACTTTACCAAATCAAGCATATATTGATTTTTTGAGGGATAGTGCAAAGTTTACACAGGCATAAACTGCATGAAAAGGAAGTTTAATCCTTATAACTCCCACATTTTGATTCAAGGACATTTTAAGATAGAGAAACCCATTTGAAATAAGAAAATATATATCGTGACTATCGCATAAAGAAACTATTCCTCCAAAAAAACATACGACACAGTATTCAGGCGCGTATGCAGGCATAAGTATTCAGGCGCGTATGCAGGCATCAGTATTCAGGCGCGTATGCAGGCATCAGTATTCAGGCGCGTATGCAGGCATCAGTATTCAGGCGCGTATGCAGGCATCAGTATTCAGGCGCGTATGCAGGCATCAGTATTCAGGCGCGTATGCAGGCATCAGTATTCAGGCGCGTATGCAGGCATCAGTATTCGGGCGCGTATGCAGGCATCAGTATTCGGGCGCGTATGCAGGCATCAGTATTCGGGCGCGTATGCAGGCATCAGTATTCAGGCGCGTATGCAGGCATCAGTATTCAGGCGCGTATGCAGGCATCAGTATTCAGGCGCGTATGCAGGCATCAGTATTCAGGCGCGTATGCAGGCATCAGTATTCAGGCGCGTATGCAGGCATCAGTATTCAGGCGCGTATGCAGGCATCAGTATTCAGGCGCGTATGCAGGCATCAGTATTCAGGCGCGTATGCAGGCATACGCATGTAAGCCAATGCGTACAATTCGTCAGCAAAAGTGAAAAAATAAAAGTTCCAAATATGCAAAAACTGAAGGCTGAGTGGGGTATGGGCTAGTGTCAAACAAAATGCCATATTAATGCTGAAATATAGCTTGAGAACGCATCATTTGTCTCCTAATTTTCAAAATTTCCAAACCCCCACCGGCGGGAGGGGGAAACCACCTCCCACACCTACCCCCCACTCGCAGCGTCGCTGCTCGGTTCGCAGCTACGCTTCTCATATCTGGCATACATTTCAAAATGCTCCAGGTATGCCCCTGGTATTAAATCATGATAGGGTGGTATTTTATTGCAGATTTCACATTTCATTAAAAACAGTCTATTAAATCAATTTAGAATTATTATATTAGAAATTTGTGTTTCTGGAATTCAAAAACCTCATTACTCAATGTCAAGTAAAAACTCAATGAAAATGGAATGAGTTTGTTTTAAAATAACTGGTTTTATTGGTCAAATTTTTATCACAAAACCAATCAGAATGCTTCGTTCATATTTTCATTTGGTTGTTTCTATAATGACATCACTTTCTGGTATTATGACATCACATCCTGGTATTATGACATCATGCTATTATGATGCAATGCAGTGAGTTCTGAGAACTGAATGAGTGTTTAAATTGGCACTAGCCTGAAGGTGAAAAACTAGTAAATATTAATTCGGGCTAGTAAAAACCTAGACATTTTATATAGTTGGGCTTATGAAAATTGTAATAGTCCAAATGATTATATAATAATTCGGGCTATTGAACAAAAATCATAATTTCTTTGACTAAGATGGTATCTCTCAATGAGTACTGAGTTTCTTGAAGTCCAAGAATCATAAAATTCTAAATATAAAATAATTCTAAAACGATTCAATAGACTGTTGCAAATATATATAAATATATAAAAAAAGAAGACTTGTCAACTATAAGTTTAATTGCTCTTTTCCCTTTTACAAAACAAAAATCCCTTAGTGCTCCCTGATGTGCTCTCACTTCTGCCATTTTTAGCTCTACTGGCCGAAGGCCAGCAGAGCTTATGGGATGACGAGTTGTCCGTCGTCCGTCCGTCCGTCCGTCCGTCCGTCCGGCCGTCCGTCGTCCGTCGTCCGTCGTTAACTTTTGTCTTGTTACCACCATAGGGCCTTCATTTTTCATCCGATCTTTACCAATCTTTAACAGGTTGTTAATATCAATGAAAGCTTGGACAAGTTCGAAAACCAGCCAGATCGGAATAATTTCACCGGAGTTATGGCCCTTGTTTTGCTGAAAAATGCAATATTAAGCCTTGTGAACACTCTAGCACCTTCATTTATAATTTGATCTTTACCAAACTTGCACAGATTGTTAATATCAATGAAGGCTCGAACAAGTTCGAAAACCAGCCAAATCGGATCAGTAACACCGGAGTTATGGCCCTTGATTTTTCTGAAAATTGCTGTTTTCTGCCTTGTGAATGCTCTAGCACCTTCATTTATTATTTGATCGTTACCAAACTTGCACAGATTGTTAATACCAATTATAGGTTGGACAAGTTCGAAAATCGGCTGAATTGGGTCAGTAACACCGGAGTTAAGGCCCTTGTTTTTCTGAAAAATGGCATTTTCTGCCTTGTGAACACTCTAGCACCTTCATTTATTATTTGATCTTTACCAAACTTCCACAGATTGTTAATATCAATGAAAGCTCAAACAAGTTCGAAAACCAGCTAAATCAGATCAGTAACACCGGAGTTATGGCCCTTGTTTTTTCTGAAAAATGCTATTTTCTGCCTTGTGAACTCTCTAGGGCCTTCAATATTAATCGGATCTTTACTTTACTTTGCCAGTGTCTTTATATCAATGAAAGCTTGAACAAGTTTAAAAACCGGCAAGATCGAAATAATTTCAACGGAGTTAAGGCCCTTTTTAGCTCTACTGGCCGAAGGCCAGCAGAGCTTATGGGATGGCGAGTTGTCCGTCGTCCGTCCGTCCGTCGTCCGTCGTTAACTTTTGTCTTGTTACCACAATAGGGCCTTCATTTTTCATCCGATCTTTACCAAACTTTAACAGGTTGTTAATATCAATGAAAGCTCGGACAAGTTCGAAAACCAGCCAGATCGGAATAATTTCAACGGAGTTATGGCCCTTGTTTTGCTGAAAAATGCCATATTAAGCCTTGTGACCACTCTAGCACCTTCATTTTTTATTTGATCTTTACCAAACTTGCACAGATTGTTAATATCAATGAAAGCTCGGACAAGTTCGAAAACCAGCCAGATTGGAATAATTTCAACGGAGTTATGGCCCTTGTTTTGCTGAAAAATGCCATATTAAGCCTTGTGACCACTCTAGCACCTTCATTTATTATTTGATCTTTACCAAACTTGCACAGATTGTTAATATTAATGAAAGCTCGGACAAGTTCGAAAACCAGCCAGATCGGAATAATTTCACCGGAGTTATGGCCCTTGTTTTTTCTGAAAATTTCCATTTTCTGCCTTGTGAACGCTCTAGCACCTTCATTTATTATTTGATCGTTACCAAACTTGCAGAGATTGTTAATACCAATTATAGCTTGAACAAGTTCGAAAATCAGCTGAATTGGGTCATTAACACCAGAGTTATGGCCCTTGTTTTTTCTGAAAAATGGCATTTTCTGCCTTGTGAACACTCTAGCACCTTCATTTTTTATTTGATCTTTACCAAACTTGCACAGATTGTTAATATCAATGAAAGCTCGGACAAGTTCGAAAACCAGCCAGATCGGAATAATTTCAACGGAGTTATGGCCCTTGTTTTGCTGAAAAATGCCATATTAAGCCTTGTGACCACTTTAGCACCTTCATTTATTATTTGATCTTTACCAAACTTGCACAGATTGTTAATATTAATGAAAGCTCGGACAAGTTCGAAAACCAGCCAGATCGGAATAATTTCACCGGAGTTATGGCCCTTGTTTTTTCTGAAAATTTCCATTTTCTGCCTTGTGAACGCTCTAGCACCTTCATTTATTATTTGATCGTTACCAAACTAGCAGAGATTGTTAATACCAATTATAGCTTGAACAAGTTCAAAAATCAGCTGAATTGGGTCATTAACACCAGAGTTATGGCCCTTGTTTTTTCTGAAAAATGGCATTTTCTGCCTTGTGAACACTCTAGCACCTTCATTTATTATTTGATCTTTACCAAACTTGCACAGATTGTTAATTTCAATGAAAGCTCGAACAAGTTTGAAAACCAGCTAAATCGGATCATTAACACCGGAGTTCTGGCCCTTGTTTTTTCTGAAAAATGCTATTTCCTACCTTGTGAACACTCTAGGGCCTTCAATATTAATCGAATCTTTACTTAACTTTGCCAGTGTCTTTATATCAATGAAAGCTTGAACAAGTTCAAAAACCGGCAAGATCAAAATAATTTCAACGGAGTTATGGCCCTTGTTTTGCTGGAAAATGCCATATTAAGCCTTGTGAACACTCTAGGACCTTCATTTATTATTTGATCTTTACCAAACTTGCACAGATTGTTAATATCAATGAAAGCTCGGACAAGTTCGAAAACCAGTCACAGAGGAGTTATGGCTCTTGATTTAGTTAAAAATAATATATTTTGCCTCGTTAATACGGTAGGGCCTTCATTTTTAATCTGATCATTACCAAACTTTACCAGATTCTTTAGTTATGGCCTTTGATTTAGTTAAAAAGCTGTTTTTTGCTCGAAACTTTTAAGAAAACATAAATAGCAGTCACTCGCTTCATTGATATTATAAGAGCCATGTTAGCCAGTAGAGCGTCCACAGGCCCTCTTGGGCCTCTTGTTTTGTTGAAAAATGCCATATTAAGCCTTGTGAACACTCTAGCACCTTCATTTATTATTTGATCTTTACCAAACTTGCAGAGATTGTTAATATCAATGAAAGCTCGGACAAGTTTGAAAACCAGCTAGACCGGACCATTAACAGCGGAGTTATCGCCCTTGATTTAGTTAAAATTGCTATATTTGGCCTCATTAAGATGATAGGGCCTTCATCTTTCATCTAATCTTTACCAAATTTACCAGATTGTTTATATAATTGAGAGCTAGGACAAGTTCGAAAACTAGCAGGCCGTGGCCATTAACAGCGGAGTTATGGCCCTTGATTTAGTTAAAAATGCTATATTTTGCCTCGTTAAGACGATAGGGCCTTTATCTTTTATTCGATCTTTACCAAACTTTACCAGATTGTTTATATAAATGAAAGCTTGGACATTTCGAAGATCAGCCAGATCGGACCAGTTACAGCGGAGTTATGGCCCTTGATTTAGTTAAAAATGCTATATTTTGCCTCGTTAATTCAATAGGGCCTTCAACTTTCATCTGATCTTTATAAAATTTTACCTGATTGTTTATATCAATGACAGCTCAGACAATTTCGAAAAACAGCCAGATTGGACCAGTAACAGATGAGTTATGGCCCTTGATTTAGTTTGAAATTGCTATATTTTGCCTCGTTAATTCGATAGGGCATTCATCTTTCATCTGATCTTTACAAAACTTTACCTGATTGTTTATATCAATGACAGCTCAAGCAATTTCGAAAATCAGCCAGTTCGGACCAGTAACAGATGAGTTATGGCCCTTGATTTAGTTAAAAATGCTATACTTTGCCTCGTTAAGACGATAGGGCCTTCATTTTTCATGCGATCTTTACGAAACTTTACCAGATTGTTTATATAAATGAGAGCTAGGCCAAGTTCGAAAACTAGCTGGATCGGACAATTAAGAGCGGAGTTATGGCCCTTGATTTAGTTAAAAATGCTATATTTTGCCTCGTTAAGACGATAGGGCCTTTATCTTTCATTCGATCTTTACCAAACTTTACCAGATTATTTATATAAATGAAAGCTTGGACATTTCGAAGATCAGCCAGATCAGACCAGTAACAGTGGAGTTATGGCCCTTGATTTAGTTAAAAATCCTATATTTTGCCTCGTTAAGATGATAAGGCCTTCATCTTTCATCCGATCTTTAAGAAACTTTACCAGATTGTTAATATCAATGAAAGCTTGGACAAGTTCGAAAAACATCCAGATTGGACCATTTACATCGGAGTCATGGCCCTTTATTTTCTGAAATATGCTATATCTTGGCCTCATTAAGAAGAAAGGGCCTTCATTTTGCCGGATTTCATTGAAACTTTGCAGGGATGATCAGTACCAAGCCTAGTTGTACATTGTCACCATGTTCCAGTTGAATGATTTTGGTGGAGTTATAGCCCTTTTAAGGTTTTAATACACAAACTTTGTTCTGGCTAGTTCTCTTGAACCCCTGGCCGGATTAAACGAAACTTTTTAGGGATGATCAATTCTGTGTCTAGTTGTGCAAATCATCGCCGTGTTCCGGTTGAATGATTTTTGGCAGAGTTATGGCCCTTTAAAGGTTTTAATAAACAAACTTTGTTCTGATCTACTTCTCCTGAACCCCTCGCCAGATTTCAATAAAACTTTGCAGGGATGATCAGCACCAAGCTTAGTTGTGCATGTCATCGTCACGTTTCGGTTTACAGATATTTGGCAGAGTTATGGCCCTTTAAAGGATTTTGATACTCCAATTTTTTTCTGGGCTAGTTCTCCTGAACCCCTGGCTGGATACAGATGAAACTTGACAAGGATGATCTGTATCAAAAAAAGAGTATGATAATGGAACTTTGGAAACGGCCGAGCATGACACATACGAAATATTGCAGTCTCAGTTTGATTGAGAATGTTCATGAGTGGTAGTGAAATATGCTAGCTACCACTCACGCCCTCTAGCCCCGGGTTGAGCAGAACTCAATATTAATAAAATCAACAGCACAACATTTTAACCCTCCCGAAGATGGCATGCATATGGCGGTGGACATGGAGTTAGCCTTCTTTAATGTATTCCCCATCAAGCCTAGTTGTACATATCATCGCCATATTTTGGTTGAATGATTTTTGGCAGAGTTGTGACCCTTTAAATATTTTAATACACAAACTTTGTCCAGATTAGTCTCTTCTGAACTCTTTGCCAGATTTCAGCGAATCTTGGCGAGGATGATCGGTACTAAGCCTAGTTGCACCTGTCATTGCCATGTTCTGGTTGAATGATTTTTGAAAGACTTATGGCCCCTTATACATAAACTTTATCTTGAGCCAGTAGAGCGTCCACAGGCCCTCTTGGGCCTCTTGTTCCCGGAGTGAGCTGGTAAGTGACGTCTCCCCTATTTTCACCCAGAATTTGACCCACTTATTGAGAAATGCAGATTGCAAACCTGGTTATTAGATTAGGATATGTCGTTTGGTGGGCGGGCGGGCGTGCGTGCGGCGTCAAACGCTTAGTTTCCGCTCAATAACTTTTGTTAGGAATGAGATATTGCGATGAAACTTGCAGGGTAGGTAGCTTATATGGAAAGGAAGCTTGGGATTGCATTTGGGGTCCTTGGTGCTAAAAATAGAAAAACTATTTTTTACTCAATAACTTTTGTTAGGAATGAGGAATTGCAATGAAACTTGCAGGTAGGTAGCTTATATGGAAAGGAAGCTTGGGATTGCATTTGTAGTCACTGAGGTCAAGGTCACTGTTACTAAAATAGAATACATTTTCCACTCAATAACTTTTATTGGGAATGAGGTATTGCAATTATGCTTACAGGGTAGATAGCTTAAAGGGGAAGGAAGCTTGGGATTGCATTTGGGGTCACTTACTAAAAATAGAAAAACAGTTTACGCTCAATAACTTTTGTTAGCAATGATGTATTGCAATGAATCTTGCAGGGTAGGTAGATTATATGAAAAGGAAGCTTGGGATTGCATTTGGGGTCACTGGGGTCAAGTTCACTGTTACTAAAAATAGAAAAACGTTTCCGCTCAATAAATTTTGTTAGGAATAACTTTTGTTAGGAATGAAGTATTGTGATGAAACTTGCA
This sequence comes from Cyrtodaria siliqua, assembly GCA_037043455.1. Taxonomy (NCBI): domain Eukaryota; kingdom Metazoa; phylum Mollusca; class Bivalvia; order Adapedonta; family Hiatellidae; genus Cyrtodaria; species Cyrtodaria siliqua. The sequence goes on from JAWPHD010006573.1 coordinate 34,210, forward strand.
GTGTAGGTAGCTTTATAATATATGGAAAGAAAACTTGGGATTGCAGTTGGGGGTCACTGGAGTCAAGGTCATTGTTACTAAAAATAGAAAAACAGTTTCCACTCAATAACTTTAGTTGGGAATGAGATATTGGAACGAAGCTGTTTAGGTACCTTATATGTAAAGAAAACTTTGGATTGCATTTGGGGTCACTGAGGTCAAGTTCACTGTTACTAAAAATAGAAAAACAAGTTTCCGCTCGGAAAACCTGTTTTTCATGCTATTTCCACATTTCTTGTTTTGCCTTTCATTGCAGGTTGTTACAGAGTATATCTATAAGATCATGCAGAAAGAACACAAATTACAGAAGTCTTTCCTACCAGTAAGTTGGCACAGTTTACATACTTTAATTCGGTTATATGATATAAATATTGAATGGGAACTATGGAGAAATGTGAGACCACAGATGTTCACTTCCGTGTGCTTATTATTTTTATGCCCCCCGCCCTACCACCTAATGGTGAGACCGATTGTTTCAACCCGAGGATGCTTAGGTATGATGTCAAGATGACCATATCGATTTGCAGTCAAAATAGTTCTTGTATTACCGGAGTTACGGCCCTTTTTTCGTTAAATTTTACATTAACTATCGTGTGTGTATCTCCTCCCACAGTTTTCAACCGATTGTTTTAAAATGTTACAGGATTCTTACCTTTGATATCAAGATGTGCACATTGATTCGGTATCAAAATCGACATTGTATTACAGCCCTTTTTTCTTCAGATCTTACGTTTTAGCAGATTGTTTTTACTGGGGGCGAGGGCTGGCGTGGCGCAGTCGGTAGCACGGCAGATTTGTAACCGGACGCCCGGGTTAAATCCTCCGTGGTGCCACTGAGTTTCGTCGGTGTGTTCTTGGCAAGACACATTGCCTTAGCCTGTCCGTCGGATGGGGACATAAACCGGGCGGTCCCGTGTATTAGTCTATCCTCCGAGCACGTTAAAGAACCATAGGAATCTATTCGATAATAAGAGAAGGGCACGGTTCCCAGATTCATATGTATCCTTTCCCTCTCTCTGTGGTGGCTCTAAATAACCTATACTGTGTTGATGAGCCGTTAAACAACATTCAATTCAGTGGAGGCATCCATGTCCCATGGACATATTTCTAGTTATCTTATTTACTTATAAACTCTGCCCACCATTTGATGGATGTTAGTATTAACCTAGACTGATCACACTGTCTCTCCTTATTATATTCTGGGAACATGTAGTGTATTGACTGGTATTGAGAGAATCGGTCTTCTATAACAAGCTACCACAAAGTTTAATTTGACTAAAATCTGTATCTGCGTCTAAAGTGGAGTGAGTGTCGGTAAGTTTCGAAACTGGGGACCAAAAGAAAGATAATGTAAAAGATAATGTAAAAGATAACGTAAAAGTAAATTGTAAAGAGATTCCTAATATTGTTATTATGTCGAGTTTTAATGTTTGATGGAGATAATCATGATAATAGTCAAACGGCTGATTGTCCTTGGAGGAAGAAATTTGAGACCCCTTGAAGTCATAAACACTGAACAGGGGATCCTTAGATGCAATGAACAAACAAGAGAGGATTTTATTGCATTTATTAAGGTGCATCACCTCTCGTGCCCTGTGTGACTGTTCTTGACATGGATAAAAGAATAACTATTTTATCCGTTTAACTTCATGCTGCAAAAAAGCCTTACAGCCAAACGTGGTGGGTCGTGTCTTAGATTAACAGAAAAGAAAAAATATATATATTTTCAGATTGATGCTGAGGAGAATGAGCCTCGAAGCTTTGCATTCATCAGTGGAGACCTGTATACTAATACAGACAAATTAATGGTCATTATTCATGGGTCTGGGGCAGTTAGGGCTGGCCAGTGGTCAAGAAGGTAAATACTATGTAATCAGTTCTCTCAATCCATTTTGGTTGAACAGACTGCTTGGAGGTACTGTTAACACAGTGTGTGGCTAGTAATTTATGTTATGCTATGTATGTTTATTATGTTTATATCAAGTAGTTGATGGTAAAAATGCTCATCACGTTCAATATCAACATCATTGTCATCCTAATCATCATGCTCATCATTGCCATCATCATCTTGATCCCCTTTATCATCATCATCATTATCATCATCAATTATCATCATCGTCATCATCATCATTATTATCATCAATTATCATCATCATCATCATTATCATCATCATCAGTTATCGTCATCATCATCATCATCATCATCATCATCATCATCATCATCATCATCATCATCATCATCATCATCATCATCATCATCATCAATTATTATCAATGAATAGTTCAACAACATGTATTTAATCTCATTGATTGTGAAACAAGTTACACAGCTTATGATAGATAATCACTCTCTATGGTGGGGATGACAGCATTAATCCGGTCTTCATGTGGGAGGAAACTGGAGAACCAGGTGAATCCACCTGTCCAAGTAGGCGTCCACTTTGCCCTCTAATTTACAAGGTGTAAATCCACCAAAGGATTTGTGCCTCTTTTGTTTAAAGTCAGTTGGTTAATTGACAAAGATAAGATAGTAGAAATGGGGCCAATCAGTCCACAGCCTGTCAACACAGAACGTGAAACCATTTAACGGCACGGCAGAGCTCTTTATTGCATGATACATGACACTCTTCTTAATTGGATTTTTCTTTTGGAGAAAGATAAATCTTTTAATTGATATTAATTTTAAAACTTAGTCTAGGAAAGTCAGCCTTTTATGAATTTCACATGCTAAGTTTACAGTTACCACAGGTGTATTTCATTGTCTCATTATCTGATATCACGTTTTTATTTCACGACAATCCCCATGTTACAGATTGATCATCAATGAGGGCATGGACGTTGGCAGTCAGCTGCCATACATCAAGTGGGCACGGGAACAGGGTTATGCCGTGGTTGTCGCTAACACCAACCTTAACACTGCCGAACATGGCGACAAGAGACACAAAAAACCTATCAAGATCAAGGTATGTCTTACCTTTAGCTATAGCACGACAGGGTATACTTGTGGCAGTGATCTTAATGTACAACTATAGTGCTTCCAACCTGGAATACCATGTTGTGATACCCCACCAAGTTACATTATTCTGAGTTATAGCAGACCATGCTATGCTCTAGAGGTGCAACGATTCCCTCCGGTGCATCGAAAACCGGTTTAACAAGCGTCGATTTGATTCCGATACTTACCCAGCCATTTTCGATTCGATTCACAACCCCTTACACTGAAAACGGAAGTCCGCATTGTAAACATGTAACCGTTTGTAACGCGACGTGTGATTGGTCAATAATAATTCAGTTATCCAATCGATGAGTACATTTCGTTCTCGCTTTAGTAGGCTCGTCAAAATGGCGTCCAACGACGACGCTGAAAAACCAAAGCTGAAAAATGCACCCAAACATTTGAAATCAAAGGTGTGGGAACACTTTGGTTTCCGTGAGGGCAAGGAAACTGAGAAAGCCACATGTAAACTATGTTACACGGACGTCAGCTATCCAAAATCTGGTAGTACGACTAACTTAATGCAACACTTAAAAAGAAAGCTTGATGTCGATGTTTCAAAGGCAAATCCCAGCGTGGCAAGTACGTCTAGTAGTTCGGAAAAGTCTAGCGTTAACTTAACCAGTGGACAGTTGTCAACAGAGAGTATCTGTTATACTGTAGCAGTCTTGATGCTGTGAGGTTGTGATTTTTTGTGACTGCACCTTTTAACTTTCTAGTTATTAGAGTTATGTAGTAGAAATTTTGTACAATAATGTTCTAGTCATTAACTTTCATTTTGTAAATTTTGGGTAGTTTTGTAGTCAACAGAAAATATCTGATAGTTATAGTGTTATTAAGTCAAATATCAAACTCAGCTCAATTATCTGACTCGACTTCTATGAAGTTTAATATATAGACGAGTCAGATATTGATTTGAGTTCGAAAATCTGACTTACATTTTTTCATGAACTTGGGGCCTGTAGTCAACAGAATCTTTCTACAATGTTGTACTACTAGTCGTATGAACCTGTGATTTTTTGTCTAATTAAAATTGTGAATTTGTGATACTGATAAAAGACTAAAAGCTTGTTCTTTTTTTATATTTATTGAAATACTATTAAACACACACCTCATATAACAGATTAAACAGATGTACAACAGATAAAAGTTAATACCAACTCTGGCATCAGTGGCATGCCTGTCTTGGTGCAGATGAGCAGAGGTGTCAAACTAAAAGAAAAAAAACCCCACAAAACAAGGTAGTATTAAATCAAACATGGATCGAATCGAAATTAATCGAATCGAGGTTTCTGTAATCGAAATCGAATCGAATGGAGCTTTGGGTGAATCGTTGCAGCCCTACTATGCTCAGGGTGTTCAGTCTGATATGCAGGATTTTCTATGCCAAATTTTGGTCCGAATTTCGACCCATCTGAATCCAAAATATCGTCATATTTTCCCAATAAAAGCAAAACATTTTCCCAAAATACAAAAAAAATATTCTTATAGTAAATGTAGCCCTATTTCACAATGTATTTGTTTCACGCGCATTTTTTCCCACTTCCAACAATGCAGAAAAATTGCTGGATTGTATTTTAATGGGAGACTTGAGTAACCTGTAAATTACCTCCCTTCCAGCCTTATCATCACTCCCAACTTGGTCCTGGTATGTGAGATCCTTTGTGTTTATTGTTGTACATTTATCGTTCTAGACATTCAACTTTTCCCAGTTTTTCGTCTGCCTTTTTGAAGAAAAAAAGAGACATAGGTGTTTCGTTTCCGGCGACGAAGGCGAATGCTTCAACATTCAAGTTTTGCATTTAGATCAATTTCTCACAAACTGTATGCGTTAGACCTTTCAAACTTTGCTTATACAGTCTAACCTCAATAGCTCGAAGTCAGCGGGACCATAGGGATATGTTCGAGCTATCGGTGGCTATGAGGCATCGAGGGAACGATAAAAACCAAAATATCTATCCGAATTTGTGTACCGCCCGAAATAGTGTTACTTGTGTGCGTGATGAAAAACTGCAATAATGTGTTTGTTTTATCATTTATTTAAAGAAATATCACAATAATAGATTTTAACATACAAGCCGAAAGTCCAAATAATGAGAACAAGGTAAGACTGGTTTCGGTACATAGAATTGAATAGAATAGACAATAGCGTAGCACATACTTTTTATTAAAACCAATCAACAAACGTTATTTAATTAGAAAATCAACCGTGTTTAATCAGTATACGAAGTTCACTAAACATACTCAGGGAAATGCTCTTATCTAATTAAAAAAGTGAACACTTTATTTTAATTATAGTTTTAGTTTTATTAAAACCAATCGACAAACGTTATTTAATTAGAAAATCAACCTTGTTTAATTTATCGTAATTAACAGTAAACGAAGTTCACTAAACATAAATTGTATCTGTCTATTATCGCTTTTCAATCATAAATGTTCGCACCTTTTGTTGACAACTTGATCTGTTTTCGCACTATGATCGAACTGCTAGAAACAAATATAACCGCGTCAATTACAATTAATATCGCCGAAGTCGCATGGCAACGGATCATCACCTTTGATTTAGCGAGGTTTAAATTCATACAAAAATGGATCTTCGGACCGAAAAAGTACTCCAGCGAGCCGTATTCGAGAAATAATATTCGAATAATCGAGGTTAAATTACATTGAATTATATAGGAGATGTGTCGGGACCGGAAAATGTGCTCGAGTTGACGATGGTATTCGAATCACCGGTGTTTGAGCTATCGAAGTTCGACTGTAGTTGTATCTTGGGTGGAACATCGCAACGTGACAAAGCAAATGTGGAAGTGACCTTGACCCTCCAAGCAAAGGGCAGATAACTTAATAACTTTTACGTTCAACTTTTGTGTCTAGGTAATTTTTTCACAAACTGTATGCACTAGACCTTTCAAACTTTGCCTATAGTTGTATCGTGGGTGGTACATTGCAACGTGACAAAGCAAATGTGGAAGTGACCTTGACCGTCCAAGCAAGGGGCAGATAACTTAATAGTTTTTACCTTCAACATTTACGTTCAGGTCATTTCTCAAAACTGTATGCACTTAACCTTTCAAACTTTGTTTATAGTTGTATCTTATGGGGTACATCGCAACGTGACAAAGCAAATGTTGATGTGACCTTGACCCTCCAAGCAAGGGGCAGATAACTTAATAATTTTTACCTTCAACATTTGCATTTAGGTCACTTTCTCACAAACGTTATGCATTAGACCTTTCAAACTCTGCTTATATGGAGTTGTTTCTTGTGTAGTACATCACAATGTTTCAAAAGCAAATGTGGATGTGACCTTCACCATCCAGGCAAAGGGCAGATAACTTTGATTGTTACATTTACATCACTTTCTCATGAACTATAATGATGCACTAGATGCCTAATTTATAGCTTAATCTTTGGAAGACAAAACCTTTTATTTTTTGACATAGTTGTGTCTTGGGTAGTGCATCTTTTTGGACGCATGGATTTCATCTATGACCTTGACCTACTTTTTGGAGCTGATGATTTTTAGCTCGACTGATCAAAGATCAGCAGAGAGCTTATGCCATGGTGCTGCATCCTTCTGTCCGTCTGTCTGTCTGTAAACCTTTTTTTGTGGCGACTACTTCTCTGAAACTACTTGACGGATTTTCATGAAACTACACAGGAATGTTGCTCTTGATGTCTAGTTGATCCTAGCAAAAATTCAGGTCGGCCGGAATTCAAGATGGCCACCACTGCTAAAAATAGATTTAAAAAATGCGACTTTGTGGCGACTACTTCTCAGAAACCGTAAGTGATATTGAATTGGATCCTTTACCAAAATGACTGGTGCGACATGTACTTGATCCTAACCATTTTGATTGGATGTCAAACGTGGCACCCAGTGGCCATCTTTGTTTACATTGAGTTATATAGGAAAAACTTGTGGCAACTACTCCTGAAACTACTTGGCAGATTTTCATGAAACTTCACAGACATGTTGCTCTTGGTGTCTAGTTGATCCTAGCAAAAAATCATGTTGGGAGGAAATTCAAGATGGCCACCACAGCTAAAAATAGATTTTAAAAAAATGCAACTTTGTGGTGACTACTTCTGAAAAACTGTAAGTGATATTGAATTGGAACCTTTACCAAAATGACTGGCACGCCATCTTGCAGGCTGATCAGGGTTTACACTATCTGTTTCAGTCATTTGACTGAAACACCCCTTTGTACTATAAATGGACTGATCCAAATTAAAAAAAGGACAGTCCATTATACATTCATAGAGGGGTAAGGAATAAGTCTCTTTTGTATTTTTGGCTCTCAGAAAAAGACTGAAAAAACAAATTGTATGATTTTAATATTTTATTTTGACCTGATTTTCCAACACAACTACTGAGACAATAGACTTGCATCAGTCCTTAATGTTAAAACCAATTCTTCTTTTAAAATATCCACTCTTTTAAATATAGTATTAGGGAATTTCCTAAGTACTGAAAGAGGCAAATATCTCCAATTAAAACTGTATGGACTTATCTGAACATTAAATTCAGCCATGAAGAGACACAGAGCTTGAAATAAAATAAACACTGCATGTATTAGTACTGGTGAGCTTGGTTAACCTAATTCTGACCTGTGACCTGGTCACACATCTGCTATATTTATGAGTAGGGATGGGTGATTTGGAGAAATGATTGAGGATATACTAAGGTTGATGTTGTAAGGGGTTTAATTGATATAGCTGTATAATTAAAATTTGTGTCATTTGTATTTGTATGAGATTATAATATGTTTCATAGATAATGTTGCGTAATAAATCATAATATTTAGGAATATAGGAATGTTGCTCTTGATGTCTAGTTGGTCCTAAGTAAAAATCAGGTTGGCCTAAAATTCAAGATGGCCACCATGGCTAAAAATAGATTTTAAATATAATTTTGTGGCGACTACTTCTCTAAAACTATAAGTGGTATCAGATCAGTTTGATACCTTTACCAAAATGACTTTAATAAAAATGTACAGGAATGTTGGTCTTGATGTCCAGTTAGTCCCAAGTAAAAAATCAGGATGGCCGGAAATTCAAGATGGCAGCCACAGTTTAAATACAAGTGCAAACATGACCGCCAGCAACCATCTTTTTTTCCATAGAGTGATATAGGAAAAACTTGTGGCGACTACTTCTCTGAAAGTGTTGGTCTTATTTCCATAAAATGATTTTTTGATTATTATTATTTTTAGCTCGACTGATCAAAGATCAGCAGACTGATCAAAGATCAGCAGAGATGCCGTGGAGCGTCATCCGTCTGTCTGTCTGCCAGTCTGTCTGTCTATGTGTCTGTCCGTCCGTCCTTCCGTCCGTCCGTCCGACCGACCGACCGTCCGCCAGCAGCCATCTTTGTTTACATGAAGTTATATAGAACTTGTTTACATGGAGTTTTAAAATTGTTTAAACTACTTGACAGATTTTCATGAAACTTCACAGGAATGCTGATCTAGCTATCAAAACCTATCAGTAGAGCTTCAAGGTCATTGACCTCTTGTTTATAGAATGGGATTTTGTTTATAAACAAAAGCACTTAATTGTCATCTTAGCAAACAGTAAAGTCCATTGTTTTTAGTTACTAAAATGTTTACAAACTTTCATTGAAGCATCATTTATCTTTTATTTTTAAGTCCCGCTCCCGTTAAGTGAGACCTGTGAATCTGCAGATTTCTTGTCTTGTATAAATATGATAGTTACAAACAGAATGACAGAATGATTTCATTAAATATACTTGAAAAGGTATTTTTCTTTATTAATACCTTTTAAACAAATGTAATAAAAAATGAATTTACAAAGGTTCATAATTAAAAGGGTTGATGCACTATTTTGAAACAATGTTTATTTTAAAGGGCTCTGAAAAACTTGAAAAAAAGCTGAAAGAATTATCAAAATGCTATCTTCATCTTAAAGGGACACATGGCAATCTTTATTTTTTTGAAAACTCGTGGCATCCCGTTAGTTTTCTAAATAACATGCATTATTTCAATCATTATTAATAATTATAAGAATAGTATAAACCAAACTCTTTTTGTATATTACTGACTTTTGATAATACTGCACCAATAATATATTTCAACATTTGGTGAAATAACAGAAAATTGAAAACACAGCATTTTTATTTAATGATATGCAAGCCGGTTTAAAGTCAAAATGTTCCTTGATAATTAAGTAGAGACGCTAATATTGATGCTTGATAAAAACATCAAGATTGCCGTGTGTCCATTTAACCAAAGGAATGTCGTTACCCATGTCCAATAACTCTGACTTTCATTTAAGGAGAGTTATGCCCCTGTTCATAAAACTTTTACCTACAATCTAACCTAGCTCATAACTTGACAAAATATTGACCTATGGTCATTAAACTTTATACAGTTCTTCATTATCAATTATCTAATGCAGATGTATGCCCCTTTTTCATAAACTTTTAACATTTCAAAAAATAACTGCTCCATACTTCATGAAGGAGTCAAGACCATCATATAAAGCTCATCAAATATTTATAGTGTTAGATGATCTTACATGTTTATCCTTGGTTATTAATGTTTATAATTATTAAAATTAATAAATCAATAATAAAAAAGATAATGAAAAAAGCATGAAAATAAAATATTCTTTAAAAAACATTTTTTACTCATTCTTGTTATCTCCCATTGATTTCACAATGAAGAATCTTGTTTAAAGTGTATTTTTAGGTATTCGTTATGGAATTTGGGTAAAAAATACTGTTCGGGCGCTAAAAATAGCCCGCGAAAAAAACTCCCAGAGTTATGCATGAATCTTCTTTTAAAAAATCACTAAACGCACAGATTGAGGTTCCTGAAAATATCACATGTATGCGACAGGCGACACAAGTGTTTCATGGAACACCTTTCTAGTTATATTCCCGACAGTAATTCTATTTGAACTTCTGGATGATACTGAAGAGAAAGGAGATTAATCCTGAAAGTATTAGAATTTTGGATTGTATTAAATGTCCGGTGTTCACAAAGATTCTTTCCGAAATAAGTGTGATGTATTATAAGAATCTTTCATGGGTATCCGGGGAAGATCGGGAATTCCAACACAGTTTAAAATTGGAACCAAGACTCTGCCGGGGTTCCGATTAAAACAGTTATACCAGGTGTTGGAATTTCCCTATCTGAACCGGATACCCGGTTTGATACCCGGTTTGACGTCATCCAACTTCATTGTTAACATCAGCGCACGACTTTTATCTTCCATCACCCATGTAAAACGCAGATAAACTTATCAAGTATGGAAGCAGTATATATTGCCAGTATTTATTAGTTATAATTCCAACCTCATTAGCATATCTTTACGTTAAAATAAAAACATTTAACATAAAATCTCTAGCTTAGATTATTCTCTGACAATACCTTGACACTAGTGGCCTGTTGTCAACAACTGTTTTAACTGTAAATTTATTTGTGTTTATTGTTTGTCCATACAGGGCAATTCTACTCCAGAGGAACATGTGGAATCTTTGTGGAGGGAGTTTGTACAGAGAAGTGCTGCCAAGCATGTGGCCGTCATAGCACACAGTTATGGTGGAGTGTGTGTGCTAGAGCTGGTATGTCACCTGCCATTTACCCAATGCAACAGAGATTCTTGTTGTTGTTAGGAGTATTATTTTTTTCACGCTCGCATCTGCTTGTTTGTGAAAAAAATCCGCCTACCATCATGTGAAGGATTTCCTTATCATCAAACCCAACAGTCAAATAATCTGTAATACAATGTAATACAAGAACAAAGCATGATTTGGGAAACTAAACATATTCTGATGTATTATCTTTTGTAGACCAGATTTCTCTTTCAATTTATCTTAATATTGAAATTCTGATCCTCATTACAACAACAAAAGCACGTTCTAATTACTTTGACTCCATAACACTGTCATAAATGTACAATAAATATTTACCATTTGATACCTAGTTCACGTTAGAAACTTACATCAAAGACATGTTAAATACAATAAATTCATTTTACAAATTTCTATCAGTTTTTTTGTAACAATAAAGTGTTTCATTACAAAGTAAGTTTACAAACGGTAGTATAATTCTGACAAATATATCAAATTCAGTGCATATCTCTAGTGAAAACTGAGCGTGTGAATGGGTTTTAAAGCGCACTTTATGCTCAGTATCCACAACATTGCTTTTAGTTCGGTAAATATTATTAATAATCAATTTACTTGTACTTGAACATCACTAGATGTACACTCGGTACACTTGTACTTGAACATCACTAGATGTACACTCGGTACACTTGGTGTTGTTTGAATTACTTGAACATCGCTAGATGTACACTCGGTACACTTGGTATTGTTTGAATTACTTGAACATCACTAGATGTACACTCGGTACACTTGGTGTTGTTTGAATTACTTGAACATCACTAGATGTACACTCGGTACACTTGGTATTGTTTGAATTACTTGAACATCACTAGATGTACACTCGGTACACTTGGTATTGTTTGAATTACTTGAACATCACTAGATGTACACTCGGTACACTTGGTATTGTTTGAATTACTTGAACATCACTAGTTGTACACTCGGTACACTTGGTATTGTTTGAATATTTAGAGTGGAGTTGTCCTCGAGCAAAACGTTTTTTAACTGAAAGAAGTAGAGCAAATCTTATGCAACTGTTTATCGCCATATGTTAACCTTGTAAAATACAATATTGATTTGAACAAAAAATGTTGTGTTTTCAAATGTACTGTCACAGAGAATATTTCTTTAAATAAATTGTTATAGATAAACCAGACACATTTTTGTAAGATTGGCTTGTATTGTCCTTGTAATAATTCACATTTAAAAACATCAGTTGGGTGGTTTAAACAAATACTGTATAATCCCTAATAAACGCCCCTTCTCAAATCCCTCCCCACACCCCCGCCCCATTTTTTTTCAGAAATACAAACCCCCGCCCCACTTTTTTTCAGAAATATTATTTTTAAAACTTACCAAAAGAAGCAAGTTAATCAAGTTTCATTCACAATGGAACACACAAAATCACTAGAAACTTAAATTAAAAATCTGATGCATTAATTGATTGATTGACATGCAGACTTGGTTTTCTTGATAAAGAAAATCATTAAATAATGTCTGATTTAAAAGTTAAATTATGTTTATTTGGTCTCAAATAAACGCCGCCCACGCCCCACCTTTCAAAAATGTTACGCCCTCGGTGTTTATTAGGGATTATAGCACATATAATAAGTAAAATAGCATTGAGAATGATAAATTGCGTACACACACAAGTAACGCTGTTACGGACGGTACGCAAATTCGTATACATGTTTATTTTTTAAATGACTCGATTCTTTTAACATATACCCAGAGTCCCAGTGAGTTGTAGTGACTGTATATTCTCATCCATTATACCAGGCGAAGAATCACATCATGGAGTTTGAGTCGAGAGTGTTCGCCATCGCCCTCACTGACTCTGTCCATGGCCTTAGACAGCAGAAGGCCGCGCCAGAGGTGGTCCAGTTCTACAAACTGGTAAATATTATAATATGTTTTCTGATACAGGCATCACAAGACTGAATCATTTGTTGACAAGTTTTACAGAGCGGTACATTTACTACACAAACCGAAGTCAATGCTTCTACTGAATTGTTAGCGTATGTGTTTGAAAAGTTAAAAATTGTTATAAACAATACTAGACAGTTAAATTTCCATACAAAAATAGTTGCAGAGAAGATGATACTTCCCATATATTTTATTGCATTTATTGTTTAAATGCCATTTTCGTTCTTGTTTCCATAAAAAAGCAAAAGTACTAGTAACCGTGATGTAATTAAAAAGCTGAAGGAATCGTGCATAGATGTACAAAGACCGTTGATTCTGGGGGAGCTTAATGTATGGCATGATTCTAGGGGAGCTTATGGGATGGCATGATTCTAGGGGAGCTTATGGAATGGCATGGTTCTAAGGGAGCTTATGGGATGGCATGATTCTAGGGGAGCTTATGGGATGGCATGATTCTAAGGGAGCTTATGGGATGGCATGATTCTAGGGGAGCTTAAGGGGTGGCATGATTCTAAGGGAGCTTATGGGATGGCATGATTCTAGGGAGCTTATGGAATGGCATGATTCTAGGGGAGCTTATGGGATGGCATGATTCTAGGGGAGCTTATGGGATGGCATGATTCTAAGGGAGCTTATGGGATGGCATGATTCTAGGGGAGCTTATGGAATGGATGATTCTAGGGGAGCTTATGGGATGGCATGATTCTAGAGGAGTTATGGGATAGCATGATTCTAAGGGAGCTTATGGGATGGCATGATTCTAAGGGAGCTTATGGTATGGCATGATTCTAGGGGAGCTTATGGGATGGCATGATTCTATGGGAGCTTATGGGATGGCATGATTCCAAGGGAGCTTATGGGATGGCATGATTCTAGGGGAGCTTATGGAATGGCATGATTCTAGGGGAGCTTATGGGATGGCATGATTCTAGGGGAGCTTTTGGGATGGCATGATTCTAGAGGAGCTTATGGGATGGCATGATTCTAGGGAAGTTTATGGGATGGCATGATTCTAGGGGAGTTATGGGATGGATGATTCTAAGGGAGCTTATGGGATGGATGATTCTAGGGGTGCTTATCGGATGGGCATGATTTTAGGGTAGTTATGGGATGGCATGATTCTAGGGTAGTTTTTGGGATAGCATGATTCTAGGGGAGCTTATGTGTTGGCATGATTCAAGGTGAGCTTATGGGATGGCATGATTCTAGGGGAGCTTATGGGATGGTTTGATTCTAGGGGAGTTATGGGATGGCATGATTCTAGGGGAGCTTTTGGGATGCCTTGATTCTAGGGGTTATGGGATGGCATGATTCTAGGGGAGCTTTTGGGATGGCATGATTCTAGGGGAGCTTATGGGATGGCATGATTCTAGGGGAGCTTATGGGATGGCATGATTCTAAGGGAGCTTATGGGATGGCATGATTCTAGGAGGAGCTTATTGGATGGCATGATTCCAGGGGAGCTTATTGGACGGCATGTTGTCCGTCGTTGCCCGTTCATCATCGACCGTTGGGTCATTTTTTTTTGGAGCAATAATTTTAGTTCGGGATTTTCAACCAAATTTGAAGATTTGTCTTAAAAAGAATGTAAACAAGTTTGACAATGAAAACATTGATAGGTATGTTTCAGAGTTGTCTCTTAACTGTTGAAAAATAGGTCAATTTCAGATTGTGAACGCGATACATTCTGATTTTCACCAAATGTGATTTGAAGGTTTGTTTCAATATGATCCCAGACAAGTTCAGCAACGAGCAAAATCTGTGCTGATGTTATTGAGTTAATGCCCTTGATTATGTTGAAATAAGGGAGTTTCAGCTTGTGTGTGTGATATAAACTTCAGTAAAAACAGTTCCTGATTTTCACCAAATTTATAAAAGGTTTGTGATAGTGTCGTGGATGACATTGACAATGAGCCACGGACTTCTTGCCCTTGATTATTGAAAAATAAGCAAATTAAAGAATGAGTATCAGATAACTTTGGTAAACAGTTCCTAAACATTCCTTGTAGTGTAAACAGTTCCTAAACATTCCTTGTAGTGTAAACAGTTACTAAACATTCCTTGTATTGTAAACAGTTACTAAACATTCCTTGTAGTGTAAACAGTTCTTAAACATTCCTTGTAGTGTAAACAGTTGCTAAACATTCCTTGTAGTGTAAACAGTTCTTAAACATTCCTTGTAGAGTAAACAGGTACTAAACATTCCTTGTAGTGTAAAAAGTTCTTAAACATTCCTTGTAGTGTAAACAGTTGCTAAACATTCCTTGTAGTGTAAACAGTTACTAAACATTCCTTGTAGTGTAAACAGTTACTAAACATTCCTTGTAGTGTAAACAGTTACTAAACATTCCTTGTAGTGTAAACAGTTAGTAAACATTCCTTGTAGTGTAAACAGGTACTAAACATTCCTTGTAGAGTAAACAGTTCTTAAACATTCCTTGTAGTGTAAACAGTTGCTAAACATTCCTTGTAGTGTAAACAGTTCTTAAACATTCCTTGTAGAGTAAACAGGTACTAAACATTCCTTGTAGTGTAAACAGTTCTTAAACATTCCTTGTAGTGTAAACAGTTGCTAAACATTCCTTGTAGTGTAAACAGTTCTTAAACATTCCTTGTAGTGTAATTTCCCTTGATTATGTTAAAAATGGCAATTTCAGTTTGTGAATGGGATGACTTGAGTAAACTAGTGTTTCAGATTTTTGCCGAACTTTTTCAGCAATTTGAAAGTATTTAATAATAATGATTTGCAAATATGCAAATTATATAGAAACACTATCGGGATGCCACGAGTTTTACAAAAAATCAAGATTGCTGAGTGTCCCGTCCCTTTTATGCCATGGTGCGGCGTCCGTCGTCCGTCCGTCCGTCTGTCCGTCCGTCTGTCCGTCCGTTAACTTTTTTTTGTAGCGACTACTCCTCTGAAACTATTGAATAGATTTTCATGAAACTTTACAGAAATGTTGCCCATGAAGTCTAGTTGATCCTAGCAAAAATTCATGTAGATGTGAAATCCAAGATGGCCGCCAAATCTAAAAATAGGTTTTTAAAAAACAAGTTTGTAGCGACTACTTCTTGAAAAGTCTAAGGGATATTGATATGGGACTTTTTCTAAAATGATCAGCATGACATGATGTTGGTCCTTGTCGAAAATCATTTTGATTCGACGTTAAACATGGCTGCCAGCGGCCATCTTTGTTTACATAGAGTTATATTATGAAAACTTGTAGCGACTACTCCTCTGAAACTACTTGACGGATTTTCATGAAACTTCACAGGAATGTTGCTCTTGATGTCTAATTGATCCTAGCAAAATTTCAGGTTGGCCGGAAATTCAAGATGGCCGCCACGGCTAAAAATAGATTTTTAAAAAATAAGTTTGTAGCGACTGCTTCTTGAAAACTATAAGAGATATTGATATGGGACTTTTTCTAAAATTATCAGCATGACATGATGGTTATCCGAGTCGAACATTATTTTGATTCGACGTTAAACGTGGCTGCCAGTGGCCATCTTTGTTTACATAGAGTTATATAATGATAACTTGTAGCGACTACTCCTCTGAAACTACTTGACGGATTTTCATGAAACTTCACACGAATGTTGCTCTTGATGTCTAATTGATCCTTGCAAAAATTCAGGTCGGCCGGAAATTCAAGATGGCCGCCACGGCTAAAAATAGATTTTCAAAATGCAAGTTTGTAGCGACTACTTCTTGAAAACTATAAGTGATATTGATATGGGACTTTTTCTAAAATGATCAGCATGCGTGATGGTTATTCAAGTCGAACATTATTTTGATTCGACGTTAAACATGGCTGCCAGTGGCCATGTATGTTTACATAAGAGTTATATAATGATAACTTGTAGCGACTACTTCTCTGAAACTACTTGACGGATTTTCATGAAACTTCACACGAATGTTGCTCTTGATGTCTCATTGATCTTAGCAAAATTTCAGGTCGGCCGGAAATTCAAGATGGCCACAATGGCTAAAAATAGATTTTTAAAAAATAAGTTTGTAGCGACTACTTCTTGAAAACTATAAGAGATATTGATATGGGACTTTTCTAAAATGATCAGCATGACATGATGGTTATCCGAGTCGAACATTATTTTGATTCAATGTTAAACATGGCTGTCAGTGGCCATCTTTGTTTACATAGAGTTATATAATGAAAACTTGTAGCGACTACTCCTCTGAAACTACTTGACGGATTTTCATGAAACTTCACAGGAATGTTGCTCTTGATGTCTGATTGATCCTAGCAAAATTTCAGGTCGGCCGGAAATTCAAGATGGCCACCACGGCTAAAAATAGATTTTCAAAAAACCAGTTTGTAGCGACTACTTCCTGAAATAAAAATCAATCAGTAGAGCTTCAAGGTCATTGACCTCTTGTTAATATGTATTTTCTGTTTCAGCATGGTAAAAACTGGGCTTCAGCGTATGACCCCCTTGATGCACCTCTGATCACAAATCAGGATGATGTTCCCACTGTGTCGGCAGGTTTGTACGATGACTTACAACACCTTCTCATCAACTCTAGTGTCTTCAATTTTAACGCAAGACAAGTACTTGAGAGGGAGCACATGTACTATGAAATCAGCTTTTTGTCACTTGCTTATCATGGAAAAAACATGCAGATTGCTTTGACCGTCATATTTCGTCTGTCCTTGATCATAAAATGTTGCATTCTCTTAATTGTTTCATTTTTAGCTCTACTGATCAGAGATCAGCAGAGCTTATGCCGTGGTGCGGAGTCCGTCGTCCGTCCGTCCGTCTGTCCGTCTGTCCGTCTGTCCGTCTGTCTGTCCGTAAACTTTTATTTGTAGCGACTTCACAGCTGAAACTACTGGATGGATATTCATGAAACTTTACAGAAATGTTGCCCATAAAGTCTAGTTGATCCTAGCAAAAATTCATGTTGATGTGAAATCCAAGATGGCCGCCAAAGCTAAAAATAGAGTTTTAAAATACAAGTTTGTAGCGACTTCTTCTTGAAAACTATAAGTGATATTGATATGGGACTTTTTCTAAAATGATCAGCATGACATGATGTTGATCCTAGTCAAAAATCGTTTTGATTCAACGTTAAACATGGCTGCCAGCGGCCATCTTTGTTTACATAGAGTTATATAGTAAAAACTTGTAGCGACTTCACAGCTGAAACTACTGGATGGATATTCATGAAACTTTACAGAAATGTTGCCCATAGAGTCTAGTTGATCCTAGCAAAAATTCATGTTGATGTGAAATCCAAGATGGCCGCCAAAGCTAAAAATAGAGTTTTAAAATACAAGTTTGTAGCGACTTCTTCTTGAAAACTATAAGTGATATTGATATGGGACTTTTTCTAAAATGATCAGCATGACATGATGTTGATCCTAGTCAAAAATCGTTTTGATTCAACGTTAAACATGGCTGCCAGCGGCCATCTTTGTTTACATAGAGTTATATAGTAAAAACTTGTAGCGACTTCACAGCTGAAACTACTGGATGGATATTCATGAAACTTTACAGAAATGTTGCCCATAAAGTCTAGTTGATCCTAGCAAAAATTCATGTTGATGTGAAATCCAAGATGGCCACCAAAGCTAAAAATAGAGTTTTAAAATACAAGTTTGTAGCGACTTCTTCTTGAAAACTATAAGTGATATTGATATGGGACTTTTTCTAAAATGATCAGCATGACATGATGTTGATCCTAGTAAAAAATCGTTTTGATTCAACGTTAAACATGGCTGCCAGCGGCCATCTTTGTTTACATAGAGTTATATAGTAAACACTTGTAGCGACTACTTCTCTGAAACTACTTGGCGGATTGTCATGAAACTTTACAGGAATGTTGCTCTTGATGTCTGATTGATCCTAGAAAAATTTCAGGTCGGCCGGAAATTCAAGATGGCCGTCACAGCTAAAAATAGATTTTTAAAAAATAAGTTTGTAGCGACTACTTCTTGAAAACTATAAGTGATATTGATATGGGACTTTTTCTAAAATGATCAGCATTACATGATGTTGATCCTAGTCAAAAATCGTCTTGATTCAACGTTAAACATGGCTGCCAGCGGCCATCTTTGTTTACATAGAGTTATATAGTAAAAACTTGTAGCGACTACTCCTCTGAAACTACTTGGCGGATTGTCATGAAACTTTACAGGAATGTTGCTCTTGATGTCTAATTGATCCTATCAAAATTTCAGGTCGGCCGGAAATTCAAGATGGCCGTCACAGCTAAAAATAGATTTTTAAAAAATAAGTTTGTAGCGACTACTTCTTGAAAACTATAAGTGATATTGATATGGGACTTTTTCTAAAATGATCAGCATGACATGATGTAGATCCTTGTGGAAAATTATTTTGATTCGACGTTAAACATGGCTGCCAGTGGCCATCTTTGGTTACATAGAGTTATATAGTAAAAACTTGTAGCGACTACTCCTCTGAAACTACTTGACGGATGTTCATGAAACTTCACAGGAATGTTGCTCTTGATGTCTAGTTGATCCTAGAAAAATTTCAGGTCGGCCGGAAATTCAAGATGGCCGCCACAGCTAAAAATAGATTTAAAATAAATAAGTTTGTAGCGACTACTTCTTCAAAACAATAAGAGATATTGATATGGGACTTTTTCTAAAATGATCAGTATGACATGATGTTGGTCCTTGTCGAAAATCGTTTTGATTTGACCTTAAACATGGCTGCTTTGTTTACATAGAGTTATATAATGAAAACTTGTAGCGACTACTTCTTTGAAACTGCCTGACGGATTTTCATGAAACTTCACAGGAATGTTGCTCTTAATGTCTTATTGATCTTAGCAAAATTTCAGGTCGGCCGGAAATTCAAGATGGCCGCAACTGTTAAAAATAGATTTTCAAAAAACAAGTCTGTAGCGACTACTTCCTGAAATCAAAATCAATCAGTAGAGCTTCAAGGTCATTGACCTCTTGTTTTATATTTCTTCATCAGACGTTCAATATAATTTATATGCATTGTGACAATAGTCATGTGACCACACCAATATATATAAAGGTCAAGGTCAAAGTCATAAACTTGGTTCAAAATTAAATGTTTGTCACGTATACTTTATTTCTTTATCTAAGTTCATTTATATACAGATTACAGGCCGTCAACCAACAATTCGCAAAAATATAGGAAGGAAAAACAGGATTTTTTTTCTCAAAATATTTGTTTATTTTTGGTTCAATGTAATATTGAATTTCAAATATATAAGCCTTATATGATAAACAATTTAGTAAATGCTATTAATGAAACAAATTTTATATTTCAAAATCAAAAATCACATCTGGTGTTCATCTTTAATTAAAAAAATAAACTTTTTTTTGTTGTCAGATTCAAGCATGCAAAATGACATTTTTTAGAAGCAAAATTCGAAATTGCCATGTATGTTAATATATAGGAATTATTTTCGTAATATAGAAAAATATAGGAAATATAGGAGGTTGTTGATGGCCTGATATATACCAATCCAAACTGAAAGAGTATTTAAAGCAACTATAAACCCTATACATGCATATTTTTATTCTTACTTAAAATTGTAGGTACAGACCGCCACGAAAACACCAGTTATTCCAGTATGAACTCGATCTTCAAATGGTTCATAGAAAAGTATGACCACACCGTGAACCCAACTTCAAGCCTGAGTAATCCGGATTCAACACCAACTCGGGTAACTGATGAACAGGCTCTGATCAATCTCCTAGATGAAGAGCCTGCTAGCCAGATAAAAGATCCAACTAGCCCGATAAATGATCCAGCTAGCCCGAGTAATCCGGATTCAACACCAACTCCAGTAACTGATGAACAGACTCTGATCGACTTCCTAGAGCCTGCTAGCCTGGTAAAAGATCCACCTAGCCCGATAAACGATCCAGCTAGCCCGATAAACGATCCAGCTAGCCCGAGTAATCTGGATTCAACACCAACTCCAGTAACTGATGAACAGTCTCTGATCGACTTCCTAGAGCCTGCTAGCCCGGTAAAAGATCCACCTAGCCCGATAAACGATCCAGCTAGCCCGATAAATGATCCAGCTAGCCCGATAAATGATCCAGCTAGCCCGATAAACGATCAGCAACCAGGCGCTGCAAAGGACCAAACAAGTGTTGATGTTGATGATAAAGACTCTGTGAAACTGGATCAAGTGAAAACAGAACTGTAGAGACTTCATTGATTCAGATATAAGAACATGTATATAACTGGAGATAACTATGTGCATTCACAGTTACTGCCGAATTAAGAAAAACGTTTTTTATTGGACATAAAATAAGAAATAGCAGTATTCTGTAATAAAAGGCTATATTTTTTATACAAATGTTTTTTAATTATTACAAAATGTTCAATCGCTGCAGTTCGAGGTATTACTCGTAACTACTGTAACTAAAAAGTAGATATACTCCTCAAAATAAGTTAAGGACCGCAGGAATATTTCTCCATATGCTTACCAGTGAAATTGACTACATACCATTTTCAAACGGTTACATAGAATGTGTAAGCATGCTGCATTAAAATGGACATTGTCAGGTCTTCTGCATTAGATGAAAGAACAAAATGTTGATATACATCGTTCTTTAATTAAAAAGACTCCGAGATTTTGATAATTAAAAAAAATCATAATTTGCCCCAAAACAACAATACTAAAAGTTTTAATATGTTTTTTTAATTTATTCATTACGTTTAATCATTACCAATAGAACTATGGAGGCGAAATTTTAATTTTCCCGGAAATTGACTAACCTTTGACAGTTTAAATGCATACACCGAACAGTTTTGAAAATGCTGATTTTTTATCTCATCCAAAATGAAGTAAATTTTCAGCTTAGTTGCATATTTGGCACTGCACGCTTATCTGTAGAGTTATTTTTAAAAAAATGGTGACAGATGTTTTTTAAGGTGTCGATGGTCATGAAAATAATACGAAAAAACATTGTTGGGTGAAAAAAAGCAGCATTTGATTGAAATTTCAAACTGAATTTTCAAATTATCATTTTTGGAATGCAATGTGTATTTAAACTTGTGCGATGTTTGCATCTTATTGAAATAAAGAAGGGATGGTCCTTAATTTATTTTGAGGAGTATATGTAAAGAACTAAAAATAGTCCCTCAAATTTTGTTGACTGGTGAAGCTGAGCAATGAAACACAAACTGCAACTGATATTCTGTCTCAAAAATCAAAATTAAATACTGATTTTCACGTTTCTGATGCATTTCATTGTTTTGACAGTCTTAGACAAACAATTTTTTTTTAAATTGGGAATTTTTTCCTCTTAATTGGGAAAAAAAAGGTATGTTTTGGCATTGGGAATATGACCGAATTTCGGCTATAAAAACAGCCAAAAAAAACCCCTGATTAAACGGACATCACGTTTTTGACGGTTTAACATCACATGGTTTGATTGGATTGCAGGACTTTTGTTAAGTGCATTAGAATGTTACCTTTAGTTATGTACAGCAAGTGGTCTTTGTTGCTGATTCATATTTTGTTGTATTGCGATGTACCTGAGAAACAGCGCAATATAATACAATACACAGATATAGTGTGTTGCATGATTCATATGCTTTTGTATGCATGCTCCACACGAATAATGAATGAACCAGAATTAGTTTAAGCATTTTATGCCCAATTTATGCAGCAACTCTGCAGTTCAGGGTGAGAATGTTCTAGGCCCATTTTCCATATTTTATCTCGATGTACATGGAGGATGAGCCTGGCATGTTCATGCCTGTTAGGCGCCATATAACCTTTCATGTGTTGGTGCGCCTTAAAACCCAATTCAATTCAATTCAATTCATTCAAAATAGTAAATGAAGTGTCTACCTTAGAATTTGTAGCAACTCTGCAGTTCTGCAGTTAAGAAGGTTCTAGGCCCATTCTCCTATTTTATCTTGATGTAAACGGTGGATGAGCCTGCACGTTCATTCCTGTTAGGCGCCATATATACTTTCATGTGTTGGTGCGCCTTCAAACTCAATTCAAGTCAATTCATTTAGTAATGATTTAACAAATGTAAGTTCATGGGCGTAGGAACGTTTCAATTATTGGGGGTGCCAAACTTTTTGAAAAAGATATTTGACAATCAAAAAAGTATGTTTCAATTATTGGGGTGTGGGGGCCAAACTTTTTCACGAATCCTTTGATAAGCAAGCAAAAAAAAAACCACAACATTATCCTTGCTCAATTACACCAAAACTACAACATTATATAGGGAAAAAAAGTACTTTTTGAGTGCTAACCTTTCTTTTTCTTCAAACTGTTTGGTGGGGGCTGGGCCAAAGAATACTCTGGCCCCACTCACTCTTAACATTGCCTATGAAGTTATATAGAAAAACTAACGTCCTTTCAAGAGATATTGTCAGTAATGATACAGAAACCTTTCCTTATGCTGTCTAACTTGTATAACATAGTAGGTCAAATCAAGTCACGTTTTTCAACAAAGTGGTTAGATGCATTTGACTTCCTGTTTTAATCATTAGAGAGACACACGGCAATCTTGAGAGTTTATGTCCCCGGCATTCGAGAATGCTATAAGGGGCATTAAGTGTTACCACTGTCCATCTGTGCGTCCGTCCGTCCGACAAATTGGTTTCCGCTCAGTAACTTTTGAAAGGGTCCATGTTTTGAATTCATAGTTAGTTTGTCACTTTGTAATTATAAAATACAGGTCAAGTTCGATTTCGGTCAACGTTGGTCATTATATGCAGGAGTTGTGGCCCCTTTTCGACTTAATTTTCTGCAACAAATTGGTTTCCGCTCAATAACTTTTGAAAGGGTCCATGTTTTGAATTCATAGTTGGTGTGTGACTTTGTAATTATAAAATACAGGTCAAGTTCGATTTCGGTCAACGTTGGTCATTTTATGCAGAAGTTGTGGCCCCTTTTCGACTTAATTTTCTGCAACAAATTGGTTTCCGCTCAATAACTTTTCAAAGGGTCCATGTTTTGAATTCATATTTGGTGCATCACTTTGTCATTATAAAATACAGGTCAAGTTCGATTTCGGTCAACGTTGGTCATTTTATGCAGGAGTTGTGGCCTTTTTTCGACCTAATTTTCTGCAACAAATTGGTTTCCGTTCAATAACTTTTGAAAGGGTCCATGTTTGTACAGTCTAATATAAAAACAAGAAATCCATGTATTAAAACTGTCTCGCCTTGAGTGCTTTGAGTCATTATACATCAATAACAAGTGACAAACGCAAAACTTGTAAAAAATACTTGGAAGGTCACACACGCAAATGCACTGTCGCATTGTGATGTACTACCCAAGATATAACTATAACCAAATTTTGAAAATGCATACACCTGCTGAGAAAGTGACCTAAACGAAAAACTTGAATCTTGACGCCTTCGTCAACGCCCAAACAGGAACACCTATGTCTCTTCTTTTCTTCAACAGGACAAAATACGAAGTGACAGTTCTTTGAAATGTGATTAATGTCCCAGTGACAGTGCTCTTATTTATGATGTTATGTGCCGTCACAGTTCTCTGAAATGTAATGGGACAGTGAGTTATCTTATATATCGGATGTGATATACCAGTGACAGTGCTCTGAAATGTGATGGGGCAGTGAGTTATCTTATACATCTGATGTGATATGTCAGTGGAAGTGTTCTCAAATGTTATGATGACAGTACTCTGAAATATGATGGGACAGTGATGTAAATACTTTTCATACACAAATTTATTGTTACATATATTGACTTTGAACAAATATAATTACATTGTATATCTATTATTTTATCCATTCACCACTGCTTCTCCCACTTGTACCTTATCATTTTTTTGGCGAATTCATAGTTCTAGTAACTTATACCGGGGGCATCCGTGTCCTATGGACACATTTGTAGTTCTACATGAATTGCATTTGTTCGATCATTAATATTAATTGTAAGTATAAAGCAAATTGTTTTTGCATATTGTTAACTGTTGTTTATATTGCACCAATAATATATTTAAACCGTATTCAAGCAGGGTTAAAGTCGTGACGATACTGAATAAATAAGTGGAGACGCTAATTTTCTTCAAGATTGCCATGTGTCCCTTTAAAATGTAATGTATATAGAGATCTTACATAAGTACCTGCTTAAAATTGAATTTATGAAAGCAGTTGGATGAAAGTAAGTGCAAAGCTGTTTTATTAATAAATTCAGTATTAAATAGGCATGAATGAGCATTAATTGGTCCTGCCTTAATTCCATTAAGCGACGGGGAAAGCTTATATTAGCAGGATATAATAACATATATTTCGACAATAAAACATGTTTAAAAACATATTTTACTGAAAAAATGTGATAACCTGCTTAAAATTATCTATTAAAATAAATGTTTTAATTTTACAATGTGCAAACTTTTTAAGCCGAAATTAAGGTTTTATTTCATACCCCAGCCAACCTCATTTTAGATGGGGTATGAAAGTTAATACTTGGACCACGTAATGACATTCTATTGATCACAAACTCAAAAAAAGGCTGCCTATATAAATATATACATGTATATCGTTGTCGTATGACTATGATGATACCTTATGTTGCGTCGGTCTTCTCCGTACAACACCGAACAAAGGAACTACGCGTCGACTTCTGTAATCCAGTTTTGTTAACGGTTAAGGAAATTGATGAGACAGTTTCACACAGAGCTAAGTGGAAAAGACCAAATGATGATTATGCATTCTTTTGCATATTTATTACACTAGTTTATTTGATATTTATGTCATGGCTTTGCTACATTCTCACACTGCAAGTTATGTGAAAGGACTGTAATAAGTCATATGTGGAATTTTTTTATTGAATGCATTAATATATTAAGTTATTTAACATTCCTAGGTTTATTGATGTGTTACCTAAAACTTTTGCATCAAATAATGGTAAGATGCATAGCTACACTTAGGCGTATAAGCCAAGGACCTATATTTTTTTATTCAGAAATGAACATTTTTTAATATTGAAAAATGCAATAAAAACTGAAGCGGTTGGCGGTTATTTTGTTGGATTTAAATAGAAATATAATAGAAAAATTGCTTGGTTTTAGAAGCAGAAATGTGGGGAAATGCCCTTATTGACAATCTAATTTAAAATAGATAGTGGGCATGCTATAAACCATGCCAAAAACTGAACACCTTCAGTACTCAATTGACTGGGCCTATATGCTCTATGCCCTGATGGTGCTGTTATAAAAAATTTATCAATTTTGTGTATATGCCATCCTTGTCAAGTATGAACAGGTAAATATGACGCATGTGCATTTACTTTTCTGAAAGAATCTCGCAAATTTTCTGCATTTTTATGACATTAATTACCTTTCTTGAGTTGCCTAAAATTAACATGTATGGTACATGTATATTTGTTATTTACAATGTTCTGTTTAAAAGATGTATTGAATATTATGATTATTTTTAAGTACACAAAAAACATAAATAGTTGGCCTTTCAGTATGGAGACATGATTTTTAGAAAGTGAGAGGGGGTTGCATAATAATATTTTGTATGTTGTTTTACGTCATTTTCAACACATGCAAGGTTATATATGACGGTCGATGTTTTGTGGTGGAGGCAGACCACCCACTTTTCCTGGGTAGAACCAGTACTGTACACCACCTGCCATCCGTAAAAATCGACACTTCCTCGCTTAGTGAAAATCAACACCCATGTTGTTGGCCCTTTCCTCTTTTAACAGGATATACTAAGACTGGCCGCGTGTGGTTGCTGGGGTAGAATACAACGACAGCAACCTCACAAACACACTGTCACATGCAGAGGGGTAGGACCACCCCACCCCTTTTTTTATCATGCTCATTTGTCTTTGTCATGACACCGCGCAAACGTGGCTCCATCGTAAATGGAGTGTCCCGTATAGAATTTGCAGCAACTCTGCAGTTCTGCAGATAAAAAGGTTCTTGGCCCATTCTCCATATTTTATCTTGGTGTAGGTAAGTGAAGGCTGAGCGAGCGTGGCACATTTATTCCTGTTAGGCACCATATAACCTTTAATGTTGGTGCGCCTTAAAACCCAATTCAATACTAATACTGTTTATATATTTCCTCTGATCCTTATCATTCTCAACCAATTCCAGTTTTTATAATGATCCACCTTAAGGAACCTCTGTAACAGGCGTTTACATCGAGTATTTACGAAACAGTTGTAATAACTAACAGTAGTTTGCTTTAAACAGGTTACTGACGGACTTTGATCTAAATAATGACAACACATAATAAGAAGATTTGTTTATACTTTAATTTGTATGGTTTCTGTACATGTCAGCATAAATCCCACGTTTGTTAGGACATGTACAATAGCGTCATGTATTAAAGGGGTTGATGCACTATTTTTAAACAAGCTTTATTTTAAAGGACTCTGAAAAACTTGAAAAAAGCTGGAAGAATGCCATGAAAAATAAAGCAGATATGACTTACTGAAAATGTGCAAAGAAACATAAATGGAGGCGGCCGTTTCGGAACGATGGTGTCATCGTGCCTTTTTGCCATATATGGCATATTGACAAAATGTCTTTTAAAAGAAAGAAAATCACTGCAAATGAACAAAATGTGTACATTTACATCTGTATATTTATTTTTAAACAATTTGCAGTGATTTTCTTTGCTTTAAAATGTATTTTGCCAATATGCCATATACGGTAATAAGGCGCGATGGTGTCACTGTTCCAAGATGGCGGCCTCCGTGTATGTTCCTTGTAAATTTTCAATACCGGTAGGTCATATCGATAATGTTTTGAGTTTTTAGCTCTACTGATCAGAGATCAGCAGAGCTTATGCCGTGGTCCGGCGTCCGTCTGTCCGTCCGTCTGTCTGTCCATAAACTTTTTTTTGTAAAGACAACTCCTCTGAAACTACTGAATGGATTTTCATGAAACTTTACAGAAATGTTGCCCATGAAGTCTAGTTGATCCTAGCAAAAATTCATGTTGATGTGAAATCCAAGATGGCCGCCAAATCTAAAAATAAATTTTTAAAAAACAAGTTTGTAGCGACTACTTCTTGAAAACTCTTAAGTGATATTGATATGGGACTTTTTCTAAAATGATCAGCATGACATGATGTTGGTCCTTGTTGAAAATCGTTTTGATTCTACGTTAAACATGGCTGCCACTGCCAGTGGCCATCTTTGTTTACATAGAGTTATATAGTAAAAACTTGTAGCGACTTCTCCTCTGAAACTACTTGACGGATTTTCATGAAACTTTACAGGAATGTTGCTCTTAATGTCTAATTGATCCTAGCAAAATTTCAGATCGGCCGGAAATTCAAGATGGCCGCCATGGCTAAACTAAATGAAAAAACAACAACAGTTTTCTGTTTGTAGCGACTACTTCCTGAAATCAAAATCAATCAGTAGAGCTTCAAGGTCATTGACCTCTTGTTTTTCAAGTTTTTCAGAGCCCTTTTATATAAATCGTGTTTGAAAATAGTGCATCAACCCCTTTAAAGCTTGTAAAAAACTCAGTGCCAGTAGGTGTGTAAAAGCAAGCATTGAGGAAAGGCCATTATTTTTTTTATTATTTGTTTTACAAACCATCAAGACAGAGAATTGCTGTAGGAGGAGGGGGAAAAAAAATAATTGGAAAAACTATTTTTTATTTCGTAGGAAAGGAAAAGAGAATGAAATATTTAATTTAAATCTGGGAGGAGGTAAAAAAACACGATAATCTACCAATTTCCTATGGAAAAATAAAATTCCTAATTTTGTTTTGTCGTAGGAGGGTTCGTAAAACAAATTATCATCAAATAATGGCCTAAACTACCATATTTTATTCATTAATAATAATAATAATATGCTTCCATTTAATCAAACTCATGGGTATATTGGGCACTAAGCTTTTCTACATCACACAATATTTTGCCGGGCCTCACCTTTTTCTTGGTCCTACGTTTATCATTGCAATATGTACTATCAGCACTTTGTAAAGTCAGTGAAATATAAATTATTTTTTATTAAATGTGTTTCTTTTTATTTTATATCAGTTGTTTTTTATATGAATAAGATTGTTTGTGTTTGTTTGTATGGCGTTTTACGTCATTTTTAGCACATTTTAGGCCATATATGATGGTCGATATTTTTATGATAGAGGCAGAACAACTATTTTTCTTGGGTAGAACCAGTACTGTATACCTGCTGCCATACGTAAAAATAGACACTTTCTCACTTACTAATTGAGTTCCCAGATGGATTCGAACTCGTAGCGGTGGGAGGGGAGAAGGTTTATAATGCAACGTCGTTAATAAAAACTAATAATACAAGTTCATGTGATTGGAAAGAAAATGCAAAAATGCTCTTAATTGATAGTTTGTGTGTCAGATTATTACACCTGTTACTAAATATAGTAAGATGTGGAGCGCTGTGGTCTAGTGGTAGAGCGTTGGACCCATGATCGAAATGTCGTCGGTTCAGTCCCCGACATTGTCATATGCGTTGTGTCCCTGAGCAAGACACTTTATCTGCATTTGCTTAGTACTGGTTCTACCCAGGAAGACATTGAGACTGATTCAAATAAGTTCATAGAGCTTTCGTTACAATCGATGTATAATAAATAAGTTTAAACTAAATATAGTAACACTTTGAGGCTTAATTTTGGAGATTATAGTTGCTGAAGATATCTTGTAGTATGACTGACCTTAAATAAATGCTATGAGTGAGGAATTATCACAACCCAGACTCTCTGGCGAATTGAATGCTAGAAGCGTTGTCAAGCAGATTGTTGAATTTAGATTCTATCATAGAAAGTTCATCCAACAGAAGAAAAAGAGTAAAATCCGAAGAAACATTTGAATTTGTCGAAAGGAAGAGAAATGACAACACAGAAAGAAAATCATGGCTGCAAGAAGAGAGTGAAACTAATTTAAAAACAGTAAAAAAACATAAGAAATTAATTCATAAACAAAACATAAAAAATTAAAAAGATGAACAAACAGCAAAATAGTGTTAATTTATTGCAGTCAACAACAAGAACAAACTGGACACTGGCATAAACAACATTCACTAGAAGGCACAGCTCACCCATATATTAACCACTGAACAATAATTAATGCACATTATGATATGGGGTATTACTAGGCTGTTATACTGTTTAATACTGACTGAAAAGTCGGCCAAATTCCAGACAAGCTGATACCTTGGTGTTTTGTTCCAGACAAGCTTATGCCATGGTGTTTTGTTCCAGACAAGCTTATGCCATGGTGTTTGTTATAGACAAGCTTATGCCATGGTGTTTTATTCAAGACAAGCTTATGCCATGGTGTTTTGTTCCAGACAAGCTTATGCCATGGTGTTTGTTACAGACAAGCTTATGCCATGGTGTTTTATTCCAGACAAGCTTATGCCATGGTGTTTTGTTCCAGACAAGCTTATGCCTTGGTGTTTTGTTCCAGACAAGCTTATGCCATGGTGTTTTGTTCCAGACAAGCTTATGCCATGGTGTTTTGTTCCAGACAAGCTTATGCCATGGTGTTTTGTTCCAGACAAGCTTATGCCATGGTGTTTGTTCCAGACAAGCTGATGCCACGGTGTTTTGTTCCAGACAAGCTTATGCCACGGTGTTTTGTTCCAGACAAGCTTATGCCATGGTGTTTGTTCCAGACAAGCTTATGCCATGGTGTTTGTTCCAGACAAGCTTATGCCATGGTGTTTTGTTCCAGACAAGCTTATGCCATGGTGTTTTGTTCCAGACAAGCTTATGCCATGGTGTTTGTTCCAGACAAGCTGATGCCACGGTGTTTTGTTCCAGACAAGCTTATGCCATGGTGTTTTGTTCCAGACAAGTTTATGCCAAGGTGTTTTGTTCCAGACAAGCTGATGCCATGGTGTTTGTTCCAGACAAGCTTATGCCATGGTGTTTGTTCCAGGCAAGCTTATGCCATGGTGTTTTGTTCCAGACAAGCTTATGCCATGGTGTTTGTTCCAGACAAGCTGATGCCACAGTGTTGGCCCTGTCCCAGTTTTACATAGGGAAAAAAAATCTTCTCTGAAACTACAAGTCTTAGAGCCAGAGGTTTAATATTTTGCATATACTATAAGTTTATGGACCTTTACCAAGTTTGTTTAAATGGTGACCCTGGGTTCACATTTGGCCCCGCCCTGGGAGTCACATGTTTTACATAGACTTGTATAGGGAAAAACCTTTAAAAAATCTTCTTTGAAACTGCAAAAGCCAGAGGTTTAATATTTTGCATTTGCTATGAGCTTATGGTCCATTATCAAGTTTATTTAAATGGTGACCCTGGGGTCCCATTTGGTCCTGCCCCAGGGGTCACATGTTTTAACATCGACTTGTGTAGGGAAAAACTTAAAAAATCTTCTCTGAAACCACAAGGCACACACACAGCTCTCATATATTACATGTAGCCCTGGGGTCACATTTGGCCCTGCCCCAGTGGTTACACTCAAGCACTTTGTTTTGTATTTGATCTTTACTTAACTATGTCAGTGTCTTTATATCAATGTTGTTAACACAACAGAGGCCACATTTCTTGAACAATCTTAACCAAACTTGCACATATTGTATATGACCATAAGATTTCGAAGAAGTTCGATAATGGGCCAGTACTCAGGTGATCGATTTAGTGCCATCTTGGCCCTTTCGTTTATTTTGCTATTTGTTGGTTACTGAATAAATGATCCATTATGCATTAAATTAATCAGAAGCAAATGATTGAAGCTATAAAGAATTTACAGTTATGAATGTAATACTACTTCATGCCATCTTGAGTTTTTCAGAATGTTGTTGCCTTTGCCAGACCATCGTGGATCCATGAGTTCTACTTCCAAAGTGGTACCTATAATGGTCTGGTAAGCATGCAGCATTTCTGAGACTCAAGATGAAGTGAGAACTAAAGGTCAGGGAAGACAGCAACTAAACAAAAATGTATGTATCAATGTACAGTGAGTAATGTTCGTCAAACAAGGGATTTATGTTAGAAATATTGATAAAAGCAAGAATTTTAGCCTTTAATACTCACTATGAAAAGTCGGCCAAATTCCAGTCATAAGTCCTTTAGCTAGTTGGAATGAATAAGAAAAGTTCAGTCAGTGGTTTATGATTTTCACAGAATTCGACATGAAGGTTGTATTATCCACCGCTGACGGAAGGGGATATTTTAATAGCCTTCGCCTGTCCGTCCAATTTCATGTCCGCTCCATAACTCCTGCAAGCATTTATTTATCTTATTAAGATGATGTGCTGAATCCAACACTGGCAGTATCTTCAAGGTCAAGGTCACTCTCAAAGTCATTCATTTCATATATGCCTATAATAAGGCCCATAATGTGTCTACTCTATAATTCTTGTATGTATGATGGGATTTCAAAACTTGGCACATTTTTCTCATCTCATCAAAATGATGTGCAGAACCCGACATCCGTGAGAGTATCTTCAAGGTCAAGGTCACAATGTATGCCTATATTAAAGCCCATTTTGTGTCGGCTTTATAACTTGTGCATGTATGGTAGGATTTCAAAGTAACTTGGAACGTATACTAATCTTGTCAAGACGATGTGCAGAACCCAACACCCATGTCTGTCTAATAAGTCAAGGTCACTCTAAAGGCCATTCACTTCTTATTTACATATAGAAGGCCCATTTTGTGTCCTTTCAAGCATGCATGGAGGGATTTAAAAAGAATAAATACTTTGCACATTTACCAGAGATTTTAGAACACCCAGTTTTGTATCGTCAAGGTGAAGGCCACACTAAAAGTCATTGATTCAAATTTGAATTGTAGCTTTGCTTCAATAAGATCTCAGATCAACCACAAATTCCATGAAACAACTCGACGGGTGTTCCGTGGAACAGTTTTTGTCACCTGCTTATTTCAGCAAGGACAATCTGTTATATTTAATAAACTGAACGATCGAGAAGTATTATTTTTATGCCCCGTCATTCGAAGATTGTTCAAAGGGCATATTATGTTACCCTGTCCATCAGTCAGTGTGCCCATGTGTGCGTCCATGCATGTGACCGTGACTCGAACTAGGGTAAATTGTTATCCAATCTTTACCACACGAAGTTATATATAGGCACATTGTCTCGGTCAAGTTGATAATCGTCCCCATTGCTTCATTAATTCCAGAGTTATGCCCCTTAGAACAGTAAAAATCAAGAGGTTGTTTTTAGTAAAAACAGATGTCTACCTCATTGGGGAAAGGGCCATAAATCCGCCAAAAATCATTCAACTGGAACAAGCGAAGATATGCACAGCTAGGCTTGGCAATGATCATCTCTTCTATGGTTTGTTAAAATACAGTCAGGAGATCAGGAGAACAAGTCCGGACAAGGTTTGTGTATAAAAACCTTTAAAGGGCCATAACTCTGCCAAACATCATTCAACCGGAACATGGCGATATGCACAACTAGGCTTGGTACTGATCATCCCTGCAAAGTTTAATTAAAATCCGGCCATTACCGGACAACTAGTCCGGACAAAGTTTGTGATGTACAGATGACAAGAGAGACAACAGATCTAGACAGCACAAAAACATGTCTCGCCTCCACAAAGTGGATACTGTTGGGTACTGGCCAATGTTGATAATCAGCCCCATCGCCCGAGTAATTCTAGAGTTATATCTCTTGAAATAGTAAACATTCACAATTGGTTGTTCTTATCCTATCTTCTCCAAACTTGGTCAAATTGTGTATGAGCACAATGTCTCTTCCAAGTTTGATAATCGACCACACACCTTCCGTGTTTTCAGAGTTGTGCTCCTTGGAATAATAAAATAATAACAAGAGGCCCAAGAGGGCCTGTGGACGCTCTACTGGCTAACACGGCTCTTTATTACATCAATGAAGCGATTGACTGCCAGTTACGTTTTTTTTGAAAGTTTTGGGCAAAAAACAGCTTTTTAACTAAATCAAGGGCCATAACTAGAGAATCTGGTAAAGTTTGGAAAAGATCAGATGAAAAATGAAGGCCGTTCCGTATTAACAAGGCAAAATATAGCACTTTTAACTAAATCAAGAGCCGTAACTCCTCTGTTACTGTTCTGGTCCGACTGGTCCAGCATAGAGCTAAAAAAAAAATATATAAAAAAAAATTAAAAAATTAAAAAAAAAAAAAAAAAAAAAAAAAAATATATATATAAAAAAAAATAAAAAAAATTAAATAAATAAAAAAATAAAAATAATAATAATATAAAAAAAGAAAGTCATAAAATCTGCTAAAGTTTGGCAAAGATCGGATGAAAAATGAAGGCCCTATCGTCTTAATGAGGCAAAATATAGCATTTTGAACTAAATCAAGGGTCATAACTCCGCTGTAACTAGTCCGATATGAATGGTTTTCGGACTTGTCTGAGCTTTCATTGATATTAACAATCTGATAAAGTTTGGTAAAGATCGGATGAACAATGAAGCCCCTATCGTCTTAACGAGGCAAAATATAGCATTTTTAACAAAATCAAGGGCCATAACTCCGCTGTTACTGGTCCGATATTGCTGGTTTTCAAAATTGTTCCAGCTTTCAACAACATTAACAATCTGATAAAGATTGGTAAAGATCAGATGAACAATGAAGCCTCTATCGTCTTAACGATGCAAAATATAGCATTTTAAACTAAATCAAGGGCCATAACTCCGCTGTTACTAGTCCGATATGGCTGGTTTTCGAACTTGTCTGAGCTTTCATTGATATTAACAATGTGGTAAAGTTTGGTAAAGATAGGATGAAAAACGAAGGCCCTATCGTCTTAACGAGGCAAAATATAACAATATAGCATTTTTAACTAAATCAAGGACCATAACTCTGCTGTTACTGGTCCGATATGGCTGTTTTTCGAACTTGTCCGAGCTTTCATTGATATTAACAATGTGGTAAAGTTTGGTAAAGATAGGATGAAAAATGAAGGCCCTATCGTCTTAACGAGGCAAAATATAGCAATATAGCATTTTAAACTAAATCAAGGGCCATAACTCCGCTGTTACTTGTCCGATCTGGCTGGTTTTCGAACTCATCCGAGCTTTCATTGATATTAACAACCTGTTAAAGTTTGGTAAAGATCGGATTAAAAATGAAGGCCCTATCGTCTTAACGAGCCAAAAGTTTACGCCGACGACGGATGACGGACAACGGACGGACGACGGACAACTCGGCATCCCATAAGCTCTGCTGGCCTTCGGCCAGTAGAGCTAAAAATTAACAAAATCAATGATGTCCGGACTCTAACTTGGGTAATGGTTATCCAGTCTTCTCCAAACTTGGTAATTGTACATGGGCAGAATTTCATCGCCTCAGTAATTTCAGAGTTATCTCGTTGGAATAATAAACAAGAGGCTCAAGAGGGCCTGTATCGCTTTACTGGCTATATGGAGCTTTGATGGGGACCACGACAACAACATGCGCAACTTAAGGCTTGGTACTGATCATTCCCTGCCAAGCTTCACTGAAATCCAGCTAGTGGTTCCGGAAAACTTTTATGGATAAAAGTTTTTTGTATATTAGGCCATAACTCATTTAACCACACAACACAGCGATGATAGGCGCAACTAGGCTTGGTACTCCTCATCTCTGCCAAAATTCGTAGAAATTCTTCCAGGAGTTCAGAAGAGACTAGCCTGGATAAAGTTTGTGTAACAAAACCTTTAAAGGACCATAACTCTGCCAAAAATCATTCAACCGAAACACGGTGATGATATACATAACTAGATTTAGTACTGATTAAGCCTGCAAAGTTTCATTAAAATCCAGTCAAATGAAGGCTCTCTCTTAAAGATGCAAAAAAAATTAAAAAAATCAAGGACCGTAACTCTGGTGTTAATAATCCTATTTGGCTGGTTTTTGAACTAGTCCAAGCTTTCATTGGTATAAACAAACTTGTAAAGTTTGTAAAAGAAATGACGAAAAATGAAGGCCCTAAAAAAAAATCACCCCATGAACCAAGGTTTCTTGTGAAGAAATAACATAGTATGCCTCCAGTGAGATTTGAACCCACGACCTCTGGGGTACATTAACAAATATTGAAAAAGGACCATTACTCCAGTGTAACTTTTTTGATCTGGCTGGTTTTCAAACTCATCCGAGCTTTCATTGATATCAACAATCTGGCCAAGTTTGGAAAAGATTGAATACTAGAGTGTTCACCAGGCTGAAAATGGCATTTTCTATATTTCAAGGGGACACAACTCTGTTGTTCCTGGTCCGATATACTAGCTGGTTTTCGAAATTGCCCAAGCTTTCATTAATACCAACAGTCTGTTAAAGTTTGATAAAGATCAAATGCAAAATGAAGTTGCCAGTGTTCACAAGGCTGAAAATGGCGAATTTCAATAATTCAAGGGCATATAACTCTGGTGTTCCTGGTCCGATATACATGTAGCTGTTTTTCGAACTTGTCTGAGCTTTCATCAATATCAACAATCTGGCCAAGTTTAGTAAAGATCAAATACAAAATGAAGGTGCTAGAGTGTAGTTGAGCTTCAGCCAGTAGAACTAAAAATCACAAAATTAATATTCGAAAGACAATTTCCTTAATATGTGAAGCAATAGCGGGGGCATCCTTGTCCTATGGACACATTTCTAGTTTAAATTATAAAAGTTTTATGAAAAGGTGCATAACTCTGCATTGGATAATTAATGAAGTTTTATATAGAGTTTCTGGACAATAGGTCAATATTTTGCCAAGTTATGAACTAGGTTGCAATTTAAAGTTCTATAAAAAGAGGCATAACTCTGCCAAAATGAAAGTCAGGGTAATTGGACATGTAACTTTTATACCCTATCAATTATTCAATAGGACCATAGGTTCATATTTTGGTAAGTTATGAGCTTTGTAAGGTTACAAGTTTTAAGAAAAGGAGCATATCTCTGCTGTAATGAAAAGATATGTGTAACAACATTCCTTGTGGTAAGATTAAGACGTGTGTGAAGTTTCAGGAACATAGGTCAAATACTTTTAAAGGTATGGTCACTTATGAGCTTTGTAAGGTCACAGGTAAAAGTTTTGAGAAAAAAGGCATCACTAGCCTTGAGCGGTTTTGAAGTAATGAACCGGCAACTAAGTGTGACTGACGTATGGACAGAGCTCGTCTGAAGACATTGTTCTACAGAGGACTATAAAAGAAAAGAAAAACACATCAAAGCTTCATCAGTTTTATTTCTGTCTAACCTGAGACAGTCATTTTGTTAAAAAGTATGGACAAACAAAAGGTTGTAAAATGCACCTGATTGAATATAAATTATACACAACTCGTAACAAAACAAAACGATAACATCAATGTTGTCAGCTAACACTCTCTACCTGTACATCAAGGTAAGTAATTTGATTCTCGTAGACACTATTCCTTAAAGGGAATGTAGCGACACAGCCAAACAATCATTATTGAGAGTTCTGAAAAACTTGGAAAAGGGTGAAAGAATATGATTATTTGAAGGTTCTGTTGAAACGGATATAATGAAGCTGCCATTTTTGAGAACTATGACATATTTCTAAATGACCATATACGGAATATTTATAAATATGAATATTTAGATGATATTTATCCATATGTGGTAATTTGGAACTATGATGTCCTAGTTCTCAAAATGGCGGCTCCCATTGTAGTTTTAGAAAAACTTTCAAATGGTCATATCGGATTTGGACAATTCTTTCACCTTTTCCTAAGTTTCTCAGACCTCTGAGTAATAGAGGATGTTTGGCTGTGTCGCTACATTCCCTTTAAAGGGAGTACATCATGATTTTTCTAGAAATAAATTATAACAAGAGGGCCATGATGGCCCTATATCGCTCACCTGAGTTAATTTGAACCAATACAAGAGGGCCAGGGCCAAGATGGCCCTAAAGCGATCACCTGAGTACTGGCACATTATCGAACTTCTTCGAAATCTTATGGTCATATACAATCTGTGCAAGTTTGGTTAAGGTTGTTCAAGAAATGTGGGCTCTGTTGTGTATAACAACATTGATATAGACAGTTTAAGACACTGACAAAGTTTGGTAAATATCAAATATAAAATGAAGGTGCTAGAGAGTAACACCTTGGGCAGAGCCAAATGTGACCCCAGGGCTACATGTAATATATGAGAGCTGTGTGCTTTGTGGTTTTAGAGAAGAAGATTTTTTAAGTTTTTCCCTATACAAGTCTATGTACAACGTGACCACTGGGGCGGGGCCAAATGTGAACCCAGGGTCACCATTTTAACAAACTTGGTAAAGGACCATAAGAGTATAGTAAATGCAAAATATTAAACCTCTGGCTCTTGCAGTTCCAGCAAAGAAGACTTTAATGTGTTTCCTATATAAGTCTATGTAAAACTGTGACCCATGCAGTGGGGTCAAATTTTACCCCAGGGTCATCATTTGAACAAACTTGGTAGAGGAACATAATCTAATAGTAAATGCAAAATATTAAACCTCTGGCTCTTGCAGTTTCAGAGAAGATTGTTTTTTTCCTATATATATAAGTTTATATAAAACTGTGACCTCCGAGGCGCGGCCAAGTTTGACACCAGGGTCACCATTTGAATAAACTTGGTAGAGGACCATAAGCTTATAGCAAATGCAAAATATTAAACCTCTGACTTGCAGTTCCAGAGAAGAAGATTTTTTTCAGTTTTTCCCTATACAAGCCTATGTAAAACTGTGACCCCCGGGGCGGGGCCAAATGTGACCCCAGGGTCACCATTTGAACAAAATTGGTAGAGGACCATGAGCTTATAGCAAAAGCAAAATATTAAACCTCTGGCTATTGCAGTTTCAGAGAAGAAGATTTTTTAAGTTTTTCCCTATACATATCTATGTAAAACTGTGAGCCCCGGGGCGGGGACAAATATGACCCCAGGGTCACCATTTGAACAAACTAAGTAGAGAACTATAAGCTGATGCTACATGTAATACATGAGAGCTCAGTGCCATGTGGTTCCAGAGAAGAAGATTTTTTTCAGTTTTTCCCTATACAAGCCTATGTAAAACTGTGACCCCCGGGGTGGAGCCAAATGTGACCCCTGGGTCACCATTTGAACAAACTTTGTAGAGGACAGTAAGCTTATAGCAAATGCAAAATATTAAACCTCTGGCTCTTGCAGTTTCAGAGAAGAATATTTTTTTTAAAAAAATCCTATATAAGTCTATGTAAAACTGTGACCCCTGGGGCGGGGACAAATTTGACCCCAGGGTCACCATTTGAACAAACTTGGTAGAGGACCATAAGCTGATGCTACATGAAATACATGAGACCTCTGTGCCTTGTGGTTTCAGAGAAGAAGATTTTTTAAAGTTTTTTCCTATATGTCTATATGAAAAACATGCAAAATCTCAATATACAAACTTTGGACCCCCGGGGCATGGCCATTTTTGACCCCGGGGACTTCATTTGAACAAACTTGATAGTCTAGACATTGGCGATCATTTTAAAAGAAAAACTGTTGAAATCTGTCCAGCGGTTCTTGAGAAGAAGATTTTTTAAGGTTTCAACCATATATGGCAATGGCGGCCATCTTGGATGTCGCGCTGACCTAATTTTAACAAATCTAAAAAGCATTCATCTAAGGATCATCCACGTGAAGTTTGGTCAAAATTGGCCAAGCAGTTTCTGAGAAGAAGTCGTTTGAAGCAAAAGTTAACGACGACGGACGACAGACGACGGACGACGGACGACGGACGACGGACGACGGACGAAGAGTGATCCCAATAGCTCACCTTTGAGCCTTCGGCTCAGGTGAGCTAAAAATGTTCCAATGCATGATAAAACACTTATATCCATCAAAATATGATGTTGGAACCATACTGTTAATGTTTAAACTAGGAATACACCATATAGCTAGGGTAGAATTGGGCATAAAATGCTGAAATTAACCCTGGTGCGTAACCTAGGATAGCACGTATTGCTGTACAGAAGAATTTCCTTGTAACTAAGGGGTCATTTTTAGCATCATTATATTGAGGCGCTTTAAAATAAAAAATATCATTATTTGTCAATTTTAAGTAAAGGAAGTACATCAGTATTGGTATTATTCTTAGAATTGTTCAAATACATTATTTACGTATTTAATTGATAAAAATAAACTAAAGGAGACATAATACATCAAAAGAAATTATGCTGAACATATAAAAATGAACGATCCGATGAAGGTATTTCCTAACTATGGAGACGCGCCAGGGATAGCTATTTTAAAATTGGCAGTAAAATAAATCACAGTGTATTGCAAAGCGAGCGTCGTGTAGATATCACTGACTGGTTCCGTGTGACAGATATTTATAACTTGGAGGTTTCTCTATGGACTTTAAAGACGTTGTAAATTATCATTTTTAATTATTGTGCTGTATTATATATATCTATGAACTATTTCACGCTTTAGATTGCTCAGTTCATACTTTATGTTTTTAAACAAATAAGGCCCCAAAGCCTGAGGTACTCTCTTTAAAGGCACAACAAGTTGATCAATGATTTGTGTTGATCCAAATGAAAAACATTTCATATGGAATGTGAACATGCATTAAGTTGAGCAGCATGTTACCTTCAGTTTAATTATTGTTTATGAAAATGTTTTGTCCGGAAAACTCAAATAGCAGTGATATTTTGTTGCTCATATGACTTCAAATATATATTCATACTGCTAGCAGTTGTACAATTATACTTTTTAGAGTAAAAAACATCAATGTATTATATATTATAACCTTTTGATGTTTTATTTGTTCTGAGACGCACATAGTTTTTCTAGATTCACTCCGATTGTCTGTCCCATTCAGATATTGAGGCAAGTTGTGTTGTTCTTTTTTCAAGAAAAAACCCGGCTTTTTTTGTAACTTTTCAGATTTTGTTGAGGGCAGGATGTGGGTGCATTGTGGGTGACAGAAAATAGAATCAATTGAATTTAACTGGTGCTCAACATAACAATTTTATAGGGTGTCTACAGTAATGAGCATTGAAGGGCCACCCTCAATTTACATTAAAAGAAAAATATGCAGAAAGGACCTAGAACATTCTCAATTGCAGAGCTGCAGCAAATTCTGTTGTAGGCACCCCATTTTTGCTGGAGCCAAGATCATTGTTTTCTGCCACCATTCAAGCAGTACATGAAACAATACATGAATGATAATGATCTTTTATGAACATGACAAAACATTACAGAATGAACATGAAGTTGGGGGAATTTTACCTCTGTGGTAGGATAAGCCGTGGTCCTATTCTTGCCTGGGAACCGCACAGAGAACCAGAGAATCAAATTACTTTTCTCGCAACAAGTTTCATC
The DNA here is from genome assembly GCA_037043455.1 of Cyrtodaria siliqua. NCBI lineage: Eukaryota > Metazoa > Mollusca > Bivalvia > Adapedonta > Hiatellidae > Cyrtodaria > Cyrtodaria siliqua. The sequence goes on from JAWPHD010006573.1 coordinate 75,020, forward strand.
GGTGTACATGCCTTCAAGCATTGAATTACAACTAAATAAACATTTAAATACATGTATCTACATGTATATGGCATTTTGTGTGGTATAAAAACAAAAATAGATGGCTCGGCAAACAGAACAATTGCCAACAAGTGTTCAGTAACACAAAACTACGCAACAGCTGTGAACAGTTTTAAAATACTGTAACGTGTATATTTTTACAAGTTGGCAGAAATCAAATGGCTGAAATTTATCGACGGTGACATACCAGACAGGTAGCTGGTCATGATCATTTTACCTCGTCCAGACCCTCAGGTACAGGGTAAAGATGATAACACCTATCCAGACCCTCAGGTACTAGGTCATGATCATTATACCTCATCCAGACCCTCAGGTACAAGGTCATGATCACTATACCTCACCCAGATCCTCAGGTACAAGGTCATAATCATGATACCTCATCCAGACCCTTAGGTACAAGGTAATGATCATTATACCTCACCCAGACCATCAGATATAAGGTCATAATCAGTATACCTCATCCAGACCCTTATTATAAGGTAATGATCATTATACCTCACCCAGATCCTCAGATATAAGGTCATAATCATTATACCTCCACCTCATTTATAATGTCATGATCTGTATACCTCATCCAGAATCTCAGGTACAATGTCATAATCATTATACCTCACACAGACCCTCAGGTATAAGGTAATGATTATTATACCTCACCCAGACCTCAGGTACAAGGTAATGATCATAACACCTCATCCAGACCCTCGGGTACAAGGTAATGATCAGTATACCCTATCCAGACACTCAGGTACAAGGCCATAATCATTATACCTCACACAGACCCTCAGGTACAAGGTAATGATTATTATACCTCACAGAGACCGCAGGTACAAGGTAATGATCAAAACAACTCACCATACCCTCAGGTACAAGGTCATAATCATTATACCTCAGCCAGACCCTCAGGTACAATGTAATGATCATAACACCTCATCCAGACCCTCGGGTACAAGGTAATGATCAGTATACCCCATCCAGACTCTCAGGTATAAGGTCATGATCATTATACCTCTCCCAGACCCCCAGTACAAGGTCATGATATTTATACTTCATCCAGACCCTCAGGTATAAGGTCATAATCATTATACCTCATCCAGACCCTCAGGTACAAGGTCATGATCGTTACATTTCATCCAGATCCTCAGGTACAAGGTCGTGATCTTTATACCCCATCCAGACCCTCAGGTACAAGGTCATAATCATTATACCTCACCTATACCCTCCTGTACAAGGTAATGATCAGTATACCCCATCCAGACTCTCAGTTACAAGGTAAATATACTGATCCAGACCCTAAGGTACAAAGTCATTATACTGATCCAGACCCTCAGGTACACGGTCATTATACTGATCCAGACCCTCAGGTACAAGGTCATTATACTGATCCAGACCCTCAGGTACAAGGTCATTATACTGATCCAGACCCTCAGGTACAAGGTCATTATACTGATCCAGACCCTCAGGTACAAGGTCATTTTAGCTCATCCAGACCCTCAGGTACACAGTCATTATACTGATCCAGACCCTCCGGTACACGGTCATTATACTGATCCAGACCCTCAGGTACACGGTCATTATACTGATCCAGACCCTCATGTACACGGTCATTATACTGATCCAGACCCTCAGGTACAAGGTCATTTTAGCTCATCCAGACCCTCAGGTACAAGGTCATTTTAGCTCATCCAGACCTTCAGGTACAAGGTCATAATCATTTTCAAAGAATACCTACAAACATGTACATATCTGAATCTGCCTCATTCCATCACAACAAATATATGAACAATTAACAGACATCTTGCTATAAAAGGTGCATAAACATATTATACAACAACAGGAAAGTGTTGCATTGCTTAATACATGTAATAATACAGTCTAACATAACTTCACAGAAACCATGTAAAATAAAGACAAAGTGTGGATTTACCTCCGCACACAAATACTGCAGTACAACGTTAATACATCAGAATACTTTCAATTATATGAAATACAAATTAAGATGCCAACTAATCAACAATAAAACAATCAATGACAACGTGTGATCAGCAAAGATCACGTCTAAGCAATAGGCTTAAACAGATTAGGCCTCTCATGGGTGTTATCGGTCATATAATGTAGGTACAAACAACCTGTACTGAATTTTGAAATTACTTGGCACAATTGATGTCAGATATTAATACAATAGTTTGTACTTTTTCAAATAAAAGAACTTGAACTTAACAACTGCACACATTTTATTTTACGTTTCCATGTTCAAAATTTCCAGTGCTGTTTTCAGCAATGTCAAACCTTTAACCTGGCTAGTCTCCTCCCAAAATGTATATCTGTAAACTGCCGGGCTCGACATGATGCGCGTGATATAATGGTGCACTGTAGTTTTTACATACACGTTGAATTGGGTTTTACGGCACACCAACACAAAAAGGTTATATGGCATCAACAGGAATGAACATTCCAGGCCCTCTCGCCATTAACATCAAGATATGGGCCTAAAACCTTCTCACCTGACAAAAAATGCAAAATTAACATGAATTCAGTGGTGGTTGTCGGGGAGGGGGAACTGACCATATTTGTACCTACATGGAAAACCCATTTCGACCAATTCCGACCAAGTACTATTGTCAAATCAATGAATACATGCTTGATCCGCATATTTTGTGAACAAATGAACAAGTGTGGAAACACCTTAAACTTTAAAACACCAGAACGTGTACATATATTGTAACTTACAATGTTGACACCTGTTGGATGGAGATGAAAACGACGCGGTCCCGTGCATCAGAGACCATCCTTTGAACAGGTTGAAGAAATAGTAGAGCAAGGTTCCTGAACTTCTATCTGACCCTTCTCTAGGCACACAATGTGTTATTGAGCCATTAAACAACAGTTTAAATCAATTCAACTGAATTGGGTTTTTAGGCGCAAAAACACAAGAAAGGTTATATGGGGCCCAACAGGAATGAACATGCCAGGCTCATCCTCCATTTACATCGAGATAAAATATGGAGAATGGGCCCAGAACCTTCTCACCTGCAGAACTGTAAATTCTATTGTAGACACTCCATTTATGCTGGAGCCAATATCTTGAAAACTGTAAAAGTAGTTCGCTCCACAACATTGCATAAGCTGAATAAAGCAATTTTGACAGAGTGCAAGGGCAATAACTCTGCACGGAATTGAGCGAGCCACACCAAAATTGTGTCATGTGTTACGCACATCTAAACTTCATGTTGATCATGTATGCAATGTTTTAAGTCTGTATCTTGAAAACAGTAGTAGTAGCTATAGTTCGCTCCACAAAAACAGACAAACAGACCCTCCGCTGCAGTGACTTCTATATACCCCCTATCAAACTTCGTTTGCGGGGTATAATAACTTGATTATGTTACTTACATATTGGGCATTATTTGCAAAATTACTGTAAGAAGTTATTATCAGACATACAGTTATTTTCATCTAGTTTTAAATCAAATGTCTCGTCAAAATGAAAATCATCCTGCAACACGTTTTCTCCAGGTAAATTTATCTTCATGATCTTTTTGGATTACTGCCATAATTTATTGTACACTCTGTTTAGAAATCTGTAAAATTCTTAAAGATGGTACCTTAACGTAACAAAATAGAAATGAATTGACTCTGAGGCAATCATACCTAATGGTGTTATCATTGTTTATCATGGTTTATACAGAATTATCATTATGAAATTTAAGGACTTTTAAGGCCCTAATAACCCATTTTTAAGGCCCGGTTTAACTCATAACAATTTATAATTAATCAACTGATTATGAAATTCAAGGACCTTTAATGACCTTTAATGATATTTTGTCTGAATTTAAGGCCTTTTTACGGCTGGAGTGGATTTGAGGACTTTCAAAGGCTACTTCTGAAATTTAAGGACTTTTTAAGGCTGTATGAACCTTGTCAATTAAATGGTCAGGTTTTCTTTTCATGCATGGATACATTTCAATGTTATGTTATTTTCAAAAGAAAGAGGAATGAACTCTTATTCTGAATCAAAGGGATGAAATTTGTTTTCTTGAAAATAACTGGCTTCAGTTACTTTTAAAATAACTGAAGTTACACCGTCAAGACTGAGACTGAAGCCATACTATAATGTTCTCTTCAAATACGCCCTGGGGCTCTACGACATTGTTTGGCACATTTTTTATTAAAAACGGACACACGGCAATCTTGACATTTTAATAACTTGCAACGTCCTGTTTTAAAATTTTATTTTTTGAAAGCAGATTTAGTTAAAAGTACTAAATAAGTTGAGACTTTAATTTAAATGCTTGATAAAAACATCAAGATTGTTGCATGTCCCTTTTAAATATATGTAAAATAAATACAAAATTGCAATATTTATACACATTTAAAAAGAGAATTTCAGCCCGATCAATTTACAACAATTGCCTAGACTGGCAAAACTGAAATGTTATAAATAAATTAATGATATGTCATGGTACACACATGGATTCTTTGATTGCTAGCAAACAACATGCTAAGTCTTCTTGTTCCCAAACCATAAAAACAATGCATTTTAAGGGCGGATCCAGGGAAAAGGGCGGAGCCGTTGCATCTGGATTTTAATGGGGGTATGCCAGTACAACCATTCTCCATTAATGTATTCAATGATTTAAATTTCTGAAAATGCACTAAAAGTCACTAAATTCCATGTAGGAAATCAACAATTTCGAGAGGATGTTCCCAGACCCGACACTCGAAATTTCACACCTTCCATCCCCTAAACTCAACTGGCATTTCTTGAAAACAACAATAGCCCCCATGTACCATGGGGTGGCTGGGATATAGAGCAGGATTTACCAATGGCAAGTGAATTTTTACATGATTTACATGATTTAAGTTTGGAAAACAACAACTTCTAATTACTTTTGATTATATTGCCGTCTGCACATGATGCAGATCACAATACCTGCATAATTATGTTTGGTTGAGGAACGCCCCTATCTGCTGCACCGTCGCACTATCTAGTGCACACAGATCAAAATCAAATGTCTTCTCGCCAATTTTGAACTTTCCGGCTCTCTGTATAAGGGAGATCACTTTGACTAGAATGGTTGGATCCTTGGTTCCCATGAGTTTACGCTGCAGGGCAACCAGCTCTGTTAGATCTTCACCATTTGGAGATTCCATAATGTCAGTTGGGGCCTCGTCACCAACCTTAATACCTGACCTGTCCATTGTAGCTAAACCATCAATAGACTTCTTTCTTTCTCTCTCATGATCACTTCCTTTCTCAACTTCATTGAATTTCTCCAATTTTCTAGTCTTCTGCTTTGAGTCAGCCAAAATAGCACTTTTACTTGTATTAATCACATCCGATTTTTCAGTTCGTGATTGCTTTTTTGTTATTTCATCCTTATCTAGATTTCTGTCATTTTCTAGTTTCTTCCTCTCCTCTTTTGGGGATTCATTTTTTTTATGTCGATACTCTTCGGTACTCTTGCTAGGAGACTGCCGCGAGTTTGCCGAGTGGTTGGAAAACACAGACGGGGGATCGGCAATTTCATCTTCAGAGTCGTCCTCATCCAGTTCTGCTATCAGCGTACCTAAAAAAAGATAGTGGAACATTTCAGTGTACAAAACTTCGCAAAACGGAATTGGTTAAAACATATCTGACAGTAAGTAAACCAGATATCGTCATTTTTATGTTGATTTTTTAATACATCTAAATCAAAACTAGTCATCTCATAAATATTTTTGCCGGTAGAGAAGCTTACCCCTTTGCCGTAAATATTCCGTGTTTAGATTGTTCCTATTCTCAGTAACAAGTGTCACGTGACCGTTACTAAATATAGACTGAATTGGGCCGGTCGTTCGAGCTGAATGTAGTAGTTATCGTCATGTTCAGTTTAATACCCAAAAATCCATGTTCTTAGGTTCTCACGTTGAAATCCTCTAGCGCCTAGCGCATTAGGTTCTCACGTTGAAATCCACTAGCGCATTAGGTTCTCACGTTGAAATCCACTAGCGCATTAGGTTCTCACGTTGAAATCCACTAGCGCATTAGGTTCTCACGTTGAAATCCACTAGCGCATTAGGTTCTCACGTGAAATCCACTAGCGCATTAGGTTCTCACGTTGAAATCCACTAGCGCATTAGGTTCTCACGTTGAAATCCACTAGCGCATTAGGTTCTCATGTTGAAATCCACTAGCGCATTAGGTTCTCACGTGAAATCCACTAGCACATTAGGTTCTCACGTTGAAATCCACTAGCGCATTAGGTTCTCACGTTGAAATCCACTAGCACATTAGGTTCTCACGTGAAATCCACTAACGCATTAGGTTCTCACGTGAAATCCACTAGCGCATTAGGTTCTCACGTGAAATCCACTAGCGCATTAGGTTCTCACGTTGAAATCCACTAGCGCATTAGGTTCTCACGTGAAATCCACTAGCGCATTAGGTTCTCACGTTGAAATCCACTAGCGCATTAGGTTCTCACGTTGAAATCCACTAGCGCATTAGGTTCTCATGTTGAAATCCACTAGCGCATTAGGTTCTCACGTGAAATCCACTAGCACATTAGGTTCTCACGTTGAAATCCACTAGCGCATTAGGTTCTCACGTTGAAATCCACTAGCACATTAGGTTCTCACGTGAAATCCACTAACGCATTAGGTTCTCACGTGAAATCCACTAGCGCATTAGGTTCTCACGTGAAATCCACTAGCGCATTAGGTTCTCACGTTGAAATCCACTAGCGCATTAGGTTCTCACGTTGAAATCCACTAGCGCATTAGGTTCTCACGTTGAAATCCACTAGCGCATTAGGTTCTCACGTGAAATCCACTAGCGCATTAGGTTCTCACGTGAAATCCACTAGCGCATTAGGTTCTCACGTGAAATCCACTAGCGAATCGGGAACGTGTTCATCCTACCCACAAGTGTAATTTTAGTGTGAGCTTGTGTTCAATACCACAAAGTGGTACTTTTTTTTTGGTGGTACTATTGGATTCCGTCAAAACGTCTCGTTTCCATTTAGTAAATATTCAATAATGGTAGTTGTGTAATGTTTGTCAACATAATTATTTTGTCTTTTATAAGTTAAAAGTTACAGCTACTGCAGATTTAATTATTAAACACAAACAAATCATGAAATAACTGGATTTGGATAAAACAATGTGTGGAAATTCCACAAACAAGAGGCCCAAGACAGCCTGTATCGCTCTACTTGCTATATGGAGTCTGTGATGGAAACAGGATAACAATATGCGAAACTAGGCTTGGTACTGATCATTCCTCTGCCAAGTTTCACCGAAATCCAGCCAGGTGTTCAGGAAAATTAGTCCGGATAAAGTTTGTGTATAAGGGGCCATAACACCTTAGGGGCCAAAAAGCATTCAACCAGAAAACAGCGATGACATTCGCAACTTGGCTTCGTACTGATCATCCCTGCAAGATTTCATTGAAATCTGGCAAGGGGTTCAGGAGAGCTAGTTCAGACAAAACTTGTGTATTAAAACCTTTAAAGGGTCATAATAAAACCTTTAAAGGGTCATAACTCCGCCAAAAATCTTTCAACCAAAATATGGTGACGACATGCATAACTAGGCTTGGTAATGATCATCCTTGCAAAGTTTCGTTGAAATCCCGCCCGGAGTTCAGGAGAACTAGTCCAGACAAAGTTTGTGTATTAAATTTTTTAAAGGGCCATAACTCAGCCAAAAAATCATTCAACCGGAACATGAAGATGACATGCACCACTAGGCCTGGTACTGATCATCAATACAAAGTTTTGTTCAAATCCGGCCACCGGTTCAGGAAAAAAAGTCCGGACAAAGTGTGTTTTTTTTAAATGATTTGCATAACTAGATTTAGTACTGATCAAATCCTGCAGTCTAATTAAAATCCAGCCAAATGAAGGCCCTATCGTTTTAATGAGGCAAAATACAGCATTTTAACTAAATCAAGGACCGTAACTACAGTGTTACTAATCCGATTTGGCTGTTTTCGAACTTGTCCGAGGTTTCATTGATATTAATTAACAATACGGCAAAATTCGGTAAAGATCAAATAATAAATGAATGTGCTGGAGTGTTCACAAGGCAAAAGTTAACGGACGACGACGGACGACGGACAACTCGCCATCACATAATTATGATAAGCTCTGCTCGCCTTCAGCCAGTAGAGCTAAAAACTGATTTCAACAAACATTCTATGTAAGTGTAACCTTGAACTGAAGGTCAAGGTCATAGAAACATTAGTATTGTTTGATAGCTAAAGATCATATTTAACAACTTGCAAATATCAAATCAATGCGTTAGATAGTATTCAAGTCATGATGTGTTGGAGAAAGTCGGAAACTTCTTTACTTGTAAACCAAAAGATGACTATTTCAAGTATGGCCTTGAACTAAAGGTCAAGGTCATGGAAACATTGGTATTGTTGGACAGCTGATGATCCGACATATTTAACAACTGTGCAAGGATCAAATCAAGACGTTGAAGATATTGTTTAGAGAAAGGCTATATAATTCTATTCTTAAACATGTCAGCATTGCCCGCCCACCGCTAAACAACACTCGTCAATCAAATAACTGGAATTTCTGTTGACAAATCCAGTTCAAAAAAGGATTTCAAGCTGGAAATTAGGGTCACCTGCAAAGATGTACAACATAGTACAATATATAAGTTGATGTTGCTATTAAAACCTACCCAGTGCACTTTTTGCAACGGGTGTTGACGCCTTGCTGCTCCCAGATTGAGAGTGTGGACTATTATTCTCGCTGTCGCTGTCTGACCCAGACCCGGACCCACTGTCAGAATTATCCGATGATGAAGAGGAGCCGGAGCCTGATCCCGATCCCGAACCTGATCCCGATGTCTTCCCCGATGCCTCGGATGAAGACGAAGAGTCAGACAGGGAGAGATCATCAATTAACTCACGAGATGTCACTTTGGATAACTGTCTGTGTTTTTGTACTGTGAGTTTATCTGCTACCTTTTTAACTTTAACAGGCTTATCTGTTGAATGGGAACGTTCATGTTTTACCTTCTTTGCAACAATATTGCTTTCGTCCTTCTTTGCATCTGGTGGTTTCTCTTTTTCTTTTTCAATTTTTGGGCTGACTATTTTGTCAGGTTTTTCAATTTTGATATCTCTGATTAATTTGTCTTTATGACGAGATTTGTCAGGTTTCACTTTTTCTGACTTTACATGTCTATCTTCCTTAACAACTTTCATATTCGATTCAGGCGAACTAAGACTTGATTTGCGAATATTGTCAGATTTTCCTTCCTTTATTGCCTTATTTTCTTTTTTCTTCTTCGCTTCAGAATCACCTGAATGAGGAGATCTATGTTTTTCTGGTTCTTTCACTTTTTCTTTATCTACACTTTTTCTGTCTTTTGTTTTCTTTTTATCCTTTGCATTAATTTCATCTTTTCTCTTCTCCAAATTTAAATGTTTTTCAGATCTTTTACTTAAGTTCTCTTTTTCTCTTTTCTTTTCTCTCTCTTTTCGCTTTTCTCGCTCTTTTTCTTTTTGCTTTTCCTTTTCTCGTTCCTTCTCTCTTTGTTTTTCTTTTTGTCTTTCTAGTTCCCTTATTCTTTCTTCTCTTTCTTTCACTTTTTCCCTTTCTCTCTCCTCCCTTTCTCTTTCCTTCTCCCTCTCTCTTTCCTTCTCCCTCTCTCTCTCCTTCTCCCTCTCCTTCTCCCTCTCTCTCTCCTTCTCCCTCTCTTTCTCCTCTCGCTCTCTTTCTTCTCTTTCCCGTTCTTTTTCCCGCTCCCGCTCCTTTGCCTTGTCACGTTCTCTTTCCCGCTCTTTTTCCCTTTCTTTTTCTTCCCTTTCTTTTTCCTTCAATCTCTCCTTTTCTTTTTTTTCTTTCTCCTTCAACCTCTCCTCTTTTTCCTTCTCCTTTAATCTCTCCTTTTCTCGTTCAAGTTCTTTCTCCTTTTCTCTGTCCCTATCCTTTTCTTTGTCTTTACTTTTTTTATCAGTGAATGATGATGACGAAGTACTCCTTTTTAACTTTTTTGATGAGTGTTCATGTCTGCTTGGGGACTCTGAATGTCTTTTTGAGGATGAAAATATCACTGGTGAATCTGTTTGTCTCTTTGAACTTGATGATGAATCTTTTGAAGAATGCTTGTCTTTTGTGGATTTCTCTTTTGTGGAGTGTGTATCGTCTTTACTGGACTCTGATTTACCAGATGATGCAGATGACGATGTAGAAGAGGATTTGACTGATGAATTATCTTTAGTTTTACCACTTGAGAGGGCATTTTCATCGAGGCTGAGACGAGATTTTGATGAAGAGGACGACGATGACAATGAAGATGATGAAATTTTGTCCTGTAAAACAAATTGCAGTATGTTTAAATATAATATGTGTGTGTGTGTGTGTGTGTGAGTGGGGTGGTGTTGGCGGGTGAATGCGTATGTATAGGGTGTAACATCGCTTTGAACAACCTTTCAATCGCGACGGTGCAATGAGCTCTATACTCAAACTCAACTTTATAGTGCTGCCACACTGGATCACCAAGCTCAGACAAATGGCATGCTACCACACCCAGTCACATTCTACTGACACCTAGTACAACAAATTATATGCTCAATGTCATGCAAGGGAGATACTAGTGATGTTTTTTTGAGTCTGTGACCCCCCGAGGATAAAGTAGTTTGGGAGATGCAAGCTTACATACAACCATTAACCACATTTGACATCCAATCAAAATGAACTTTGGTTAGGACCAACTACATGTCGTGCCAGTCATTTTGGTAAAGGTTGCAAATCAATATCACTTATAGTTTTTGAGAAGTAGTCGCCACAAAATCACATTTTTAAAATCTATTTGCCAAGATCAACTAGACATCGAGAGCAACATTCCTGTGGAGTTTCATAAAAATCCGTCAAGTAGTTTCAGAGCAGTAATCGCCACAAGTATGTCCTATATAACTTCATGAAAATCCGTCAAGTAGTTTCAGAGCAGAAATCGCCACAAGTTTTTCCTATATAACTTCATGAAAATCCGTCAAGTAGTTTCAGAGGAGTAGTAGCCACAAAAAAAGTTTACGGACGGACAGACGGACTGACGGACGCCGCACCACAGCATAAGCTCTGCTGATCTTTGATCAGTAGAGCTAAAAAACATGAGTTATATAACCTGGTTGTATGATATAGCCTAATGATGCCAAATACATGTGTGAAGTTTCAATCCATTATGTAAAGTAGTTTCGAAAAGGGGACATAATTTTGTTAAAATAAAATCCTTAGTTATAGAACCTGGCTGTATGATGCTATCAAATGATGCTGAATTATACATGTGTGAAGTTTATATGAAAACATGAAATTTGCGGATAAAGCACATAACATGAGTCAAAGATCGCTTAAAGATATAACATTCTTAAAACTGGTATTGAGCAATATACAAGTTGTTGAAAGGACACCAAGCCTGCTTGTATAAAGCCTATATTAAAAGAAGTTAATTTTATTAGATGTTGTGTATACAATATTAGTGGAATGCCACCCCAAAACAATGTCGCAAACTTTTATTGTTTTATGACTGTATTACACTTCCACAACGCAAGTTATGTGATAAAAAAACATTAAGACACTACATATTTTATACACAGGCAACAGAAGCCCTATCAACCAAAATTAGAATTGAGTTAATTTAGAATCAGATTACTGCAGTTCTTCTCCTAAACTTAGTAGCTGTCATGAAATAAGTTTACCTTTGAAGAGCTGCTGGATGCTGATGGTTTCACCTTTTTAGGAGATTCTGTGGTTTTGATTGGCGGACCAAACAAGTCCTTAAACTGAGCCTCCTCTGGGGGCCGCATCAACACCTGAATAAAACGAATAAAACAGAAAGCAAAATTTAGACATGTATAAATTCTGTCCACTCTATGTTAACGAATACATTTATTCGTTTCATTGCTAAGCACACATTATTGTTTTTAGAGAAGGTATCAGAAAGGTTTTGAAGTTAGGGGTATGGGACATATTTCCCTGAAAATGTTTAGTTTCCTAACAAAGATGTTTTGGGAAGAACTGATTACTTGATTTGGTTCGATTTCTTCCAAACAATCACATTTACCAAATTTAATTCACATTCTCAATTTAACACTGCGTTTCCAAAATTGGTGGTTCAACTTTGCCTTATAATCTTTCTTGTGTTTCTTCCAAAATTTATGTCAATGAAAAATGATGTATGATATATGTTATAGAAAGACAACACCGAACCATTTTGTCCTCTAGTCAGTTTAGTACTAGTTTTGTTCAGACATTCTGGCTCTACATCGAAGGTTTGTTAAAATGTTGTCTTTTATCAGAATTTTGATATTTAAAGAAAATCAGCGTAGATCCGATTGGTGTGGGGTCAAGTTTATAGGGGGTCAACTACTTGGGGTTGAAATACCTAGAAACAACATCTGTCAGACATGCTGAAGAGACCACCTCTATTAAGAGACCACTACATCATTTCCGAATTCCAATTGTATTGTTTTTAAGTTAAAACTCACAAGAATTAAGAAGAGATCGCCTGTGTTAAGACAAAAGACCAATTTTGCTCGAAAATGTAAATACAGGTTTGACTATATGCATAATAAATACTAACCCCACCAGCTTTGAGTAGTTTTTTCTTGAACTCTTCTGTAGGGTTCTGGAACGTGAGTTTCTCGCATCGTGAATGGTTCACTGGATCCTCCATGTGTAGGAACAAATTGTACATGAACTTGATCTTACGCGGCTCGGCTTTGTTCTTAAAGTAGATGTCGATGGGAAGCTCGAACCCTGCATATCCATGTTCCGCGACATGGTACGGCGGCTCTTTGCAAACTGAAAATAACCAAGATCATTTAGGCCATTATTTTTTGGTAGTTCATTTTATGAACCCTCCGAAGACGAAACAAAATTAAGGCATTTTATTTTATTCATAGGGAAGTTTATTGTGCTTTTTACCTCCTCTCAGATTTTAATCGAACATTTCATTCTTTTTTTTCTTTAATAAATTTTCCATCCTCCTACAGCAATTCTCTGTCTTGATGGTTGTAAAGCGAATAACCAAAAAACAATAACCAAGGTACAATAACATTGCTGGTACATGTATAGAATGTGGTCTCGAATGTTCATTCCTGTTTGCGGCATGTAACCTTTTTGTGTTTGTGTGCCGTAAAACCCAATTCAATGTATACTGGGAGCAATATTTAAGGGAACTCCAAATTTACTCATACCGCATATTGATACCAATGGAGTTGCGGGAGGACAAGTCCGATGGAATGTCAATATCTGGTCCATGCACCATGTGCATCCATGCATGCACGACATCTCCGTGGCATACTTGATATCAAAATGTCTCCCTTGGAATTCGCCGCCATTTGTCCGGCAAGGCTTGCCCAAGCTGATGCAAATTTCCATCCTTGGCCGTCTGTTGCAAACCCTCTTCCCCAAAACATCCCAAATATGTTCGATGGGACATATCTGGAGACTTAGCAGGCCAGGGCAACGTTGCCACACCTTGCTGCCTCAGAAAGTCGACTGCAACGCGAGCCCTGTGAGGACATGCGTTATCATCCTGGTACTCAAAGTTCCGCCCTACTCGCTGAGGGAATGACCGTTGGGCGTAAAATTTCATCCACATAACGTTGACCTGTCACGTTTCCTTGGACCAGTGTCAAATCTGTTCTGTTGTCGTAGGTTATGCCAGCCCAGACCATGATACTGCCACCCCCGTACCTATCGTGCTCTTGGACTGCCACAGGATGGTAACGCTCATCACGTCGTCTCCAAACACGCAATCTCCCATCTGTGAAGCGTACACAGAACCGCGATTCATCGGAGAAGATGATGTATCTCCAATGACGGAGCTAACGACCTCCAAATTGTGTGCCCACTGGTTCCTGCGACGTTTGAGTGCTCTAGTGAGACAAACTCCTTTGAAAAGACGTCGCAATTTCAATCCCACACTTTTCAGTTTGTTTCGCATGGTTGACTTTGACAATTTGATATCCGTGGCAGCTCTGAAGTTATCCCTTAATTCTGGTGCAGAAATGAACCTATTGCACAAAGCCTGGTTCGGATGTAACGGTCCTGCAGTGGGGTTGTCTTTCGTGGCCTTCCCCTACCACTTCTAATCTTGACCCCACCCTTTTGTTGATATCGGGTAACCAGTCTAGAAATGACACTTTTTGATTTTCCAAAGTGTCTAGCAATGGCATTTTGAGATTGTCCAGCCTCAAACATGCCTATAGCACGCAATTTTTCATTTTCGCTCATGTACACCCAAACTGGCATATTTACTAACTGGCATGTGAGTGTTGCGTGACAGATTCGTAAATATTGTCTTACCTGTGCAGACCTCCTTCTTGTCTAGGATTTTTTGTACTTGTTGATGGATTTCGAAGTCAGTAAAGCATATTTTGGTAAACCAATGTTACAGAAACGAAGAAAAATGTATCGCTGAATGACATTTATGCACGGATCATTAAAGAGGTAAACAAGAAATGTCACAGTAAGTGACAAATGCCCCCGAAGTGACCTGTAAGTGTGACCTTGACCTTGGAGCAATATGAAACCAACAGATATATTTAAAAATTATTCAAAAAAAATATATATTTAAAAAAGAAAGAAAAAAGAATTATTTAAAAAATATATATATATTTAAAAAAAAAAAAAAATATTAAAAAAAAAATCAATTAAAAATCAATTAAAAATCAAAATAAAAATAAATAAAATCTAAAAAAAACACTTTGGAGCCACGGACCTGGTTTTTTAGCGCGACACGTCGTCTTGTTGTGGTGAGCAATTGGGAGAAGTTATTTGAAAATCCGTCCATTATTGTTAGAGTTATGAAGAGGACACGATTGTACAGACGAACGGACATACAGTGCGACTACTATATGCCACCCTTTGGGGGCATAAAAAAAATTCCAAAAAAAAAGAGTGTGAATTTAGCTTCCTGAGTTTATGAGTATTTAACTCATCCTTTTTTTACAAAAACCCTCAGTTATTTTTAAACTAAGGGTATCAATACTCATCAACTAACTACAAAAATTCATAACTTTTAACATTCATGAGTATTCTGTTTGTATGTACTGTCCTGTGAAACAGTTTATTCCATATTTACATCATGAAAATTGTTCCAAGCATGTGTCTAATATTAAGGTCATTCAGTGTTTCTTTTGCTTCAAAAACTAATACTTTCAAAATTCACGAGTATTTTATTTGTATGTACTGTGGAACAGTTTATTCTATATTTACATGAGGAAATTGTTCCAAGCATGTGTCTAATATTAAGGTCATTCAGTGTTTCTTTTGCTTCAAAAACTAATACTTTCAAAATTCATGAGTATTATATTTGTATGTACTGTGGAACAGTTTATTCTATATTTACATGAGGAAATTGTTTCAAGCATGTGTCTAATATTAAGGTCATTCAGTGTTTCTTTTGCTTCAAAAACTAATACTTTCAAAATTCACGAGTATTTTATTTGTATGTACTGTGGTACAGTTTATTCTATATTTACATGAGGAAATTGTTCCAAGCATGTGTCTAATATTAAGGTCATTCAGTGTTTCTTTTGCTTCAAAAACTAATACTTTCAAAATTCACGAGTATTTTATTTGTATGTACTGTGGAACAGTTTATTCTATATTTACATGAGGAAATTGTTCCAAGCATGTGTCTAATATTAAGGTCATTCAGTGTTTCTTTTGCTTCAAAAACTAATACTTTTAAAATTCACGAGTATTTTATTTGTATGTACTGTGGAACAGTTTATTCTATATTTACATGAGGAAATTGTTCCAAGCATGTGTCTAATATTAAGGTCATTCAGTGTTTCTTTTGCTTCAAAAACTAATACTTTCAAAATTCATGAGTATTATATTTGTATGTACTGTGGAACAGTTTATTCTATATTTACATGAGGAAATTGTTCCAAGCATGTGTCTAATATTAAGGTCATTCAGTGTTTCTTTTGCTTCAAAAACTAATACTTTCAAAATTCACGAGTATTTTATTTGTATGTACTGTGGAACAGTTTATTCTATATTTACATGAGGAAATTGTTCCAAGCATGTGTCTAATATTAAGGTCATTCAGTGTTTCTTTTGCTTCAAAAACTAATACTTTCAAAATTCACGAGTATTTTATTTGTATGTACTGTGGAACAGTTTATTCTATATTTACATGAGGAAATTGTTCCAAGCATGTGTCTAATATTAAGGTCATTCAGTGTTTCTTTTGCTTCAAAAACTAATACTTTCAAAATTCACGAGTATTTTATTTGTATGTACTGTGGAACAGTTTATTCTATATTTACATGAGGAAATTGTTCCAAGCATGTGTCTAATATTAAGGTCTTTCAGTGTTTCTTTTGCTTCAAAAACTAATACTTTCAAAATTCATGAGTATTATATTTGTATGTACTGTGGAACAGTTTATTCTATATTTACATGAGGAAATTGTTCCAAGCATGTGTCTAATATTAAGGTCATTCAGTGTTTCTTTTGCTTCAAAAACTAATACTTCAAAATTCATGAGTATTTTATTTGTATGTACTGTGGAACAGTTTATTCTATATTTACATGAGGAAATTGTTCCAAGCATGTGTCTAATATTAAGGTCATTCAGTGTTTCTTTTGCTTTTACTTAACTTCCATTTAATCAGAATACCTGTAGTTGTTTCTTTTAAAATGTATTTATTCACATCCATTTTGAAAGCATGAACTATTTAAAGCAATTGTTTACTCTGAACATGTTCATTCATTGTGAATCTGAGTAAATACTCATTGCCAGCAAAAAATATCTACTGCTCTGATTTTACGTTATTTTTAGCACGTTTGGCCATACATGTATATGATGGTTGATTTTTTTTGTGGGCGAGGCAGACCACCCGATTTTTCCTGGGTAAAACCAGTACTGTATACCTCCTGCCATCCGTAGGAATCGACAATTTCTCTGTTGACAAGTCAAGCTCCCAGTGGGATTCGAACCCGCAGTGGTGAGAGGCAAAAGTTTTAGACGTATCTTTACTATCCCGTGCCACGTGCTACCGATGATGAACAACTCCAAAACATACATAATTTATGTAGTAGGTCCTATTGGTACAACAGTTGTATGATCTATACTTGTTTTAATTGCTACATTATAACATAATTATATTCAAACATATGTATTATTAATTTAAAAATGTATATGTCAGACGAGGTTAATATCTGATCAATGGAGATCAATATCTTATCCACATAGAAATATCAAATTACCTCTTTTTGGATTTTCAAAAGTATTGTGAAGATGAAAGACCACTTTCTCGACAAAATGTGCAATGTTGAATTGGTCTGGTCCTCTCACATACACCGTCCAGTCATGTGTAAACCCCTCTTTTGTTGGCTTGGTCCTTCGGGTTGACCTGTGACCCAACTCTATCTTTACTTGAACATCCGTCATCTACAATCAGTCACAAGCATTTAATTATATTTACATGTATGTGAACTGGGATAAACACCCTAGGTTTTCCATAAAATTGGGAAGAGGATTTTTTCTGATTTTGGGAAATACATAAAAGGTCATCAATTCAGTAAATATGCCATTACTATGCTTTATTTATATTTTCATCTGTATTATAATTACTGACTTCTCAGTCAGAACTGACATTTATAACAGACATTACCAAATTAATGCTTTTTCTCAGATTTTGAGAAGCTGCCGCTTTCTGATTGGGAAAAAAGTCTGCCACAGGTTGGAAAACAGTCAAGTTTTCATTTGGGAAGAGGCCTTTTACATGCCTCTGTTAAATAAGGTAACAAATCCCTGTACCCAATGTAAGCTTTCCTGTCATTCACTAAATAAATCGGTCAGGCTAAATAAAATTATATCTGTGTTTACTGTAACATTGCTGAAAAAAATAGGGTAGGGAGGTAGGCATTTTATTTTTTGATTTTTTAGTTTTTGGCGAAGTTAATTTAAGGTGGCGATGAGCTTTGATGAATGGGAAAATGTGGTATTTTAAAAACTACAATAGATAACAATATGAAATTGTGTATGTTTTATTGTTTCCCAGGCCTTTTTCTATTATTCTCACGGGTCTGACTATCGGACACGTTCCCAATGCCAAATATAGTTGTTTTTTCCCAATTCTGAAATAAAATTGCCCTTCCTTTTTTTTTTTTTTACAAAGTCAGGTCAAATATACAAATGTTTACAAGGAAATACTATAAAAATAACAATATATCATGTATTGAAACCAGGCAATTAAAACAACCTGATATTTATGTACAACTAACTTATGAAAATTCCCAATTTGAGGCGTAAAGCGATTAAATTTTTTCCCAATTGGGCAAAATTTACGGTGTAAATTTTCCCAATTTGTCCAGGGTCTTTTCCCAAAATGGGCAGAAAAAGGCCTGTTTCCCAAAAGGCATGGCAACAACTGGCTCTTTTCCCAATCACTTACATTTATTGCAAAGGGGTAACAGTTTAATTTATTTTTCGCAATTCCGGAAGGGGGTCAGTTCCAACAGCAGGACAATGAGCATATGAGTCGGCCGTGATTGCGTGAACATAATTTTTTGTTTTTATTTTTCAATAAAAAAAAAGAGGAGTCGGGGGTGTTTTCAGAGGGTCGGTCGGGTTACAGTAAACTCAGGTATAATTTTATTTAGCCTAATACAGAATTTGAAAAGTATTATTTTTTTTACCACGGTCATAAAAAAACAACAGAGAAACGCCACGCCTGATGGCGTTAAAGCCCAAAATGTGAAAGATGAGTGCCTGTGTGTTTGGTGAAACTATTAATAGAGCTTAAATTCTAGTTAGATTGTTTTTTTGGGAGTGGGAGGATGCTTTAATGTTGAAAACCTAGTTACCTAACTTACTCAATACTGTCCAAGTTTTATAATAATTGGACATGGCAATGCTGAGATATAATAAAATAATTCGACATGGCAAGGCCGAGATATAAAAATAAAATGTTCATGCCAGTATAACAATGTTAAAAAGGCTAACATAACTTATATTTTGGAGAAAGTAGGTCATAGTGACCTAGTTTTCAGGGTATGGTCAGTGCCTGATGAGAGGATTAAAATTTGATGAAGATCGGACATGGCAATGCCGAGATATAACAAAAACTTAATTCCTGCTGCCCAAATTTAAACAAACAGGTTAAACATAAGGCATATTTTGGAGAAAGTAGGTCACAGTGACCTAGTTTTCAGGGTATTACTACTGTCTCGCTGCAGAGCTAGCTTTAATGGTGATTCATAACTTTCACACCCGGTCAACTTCCGTTAGGTCGAGATATTCAGTAGGTGAAAATAAAGGGGTTTACCCGAACTTAATGATATCCTCATTCTCTATATGAAAAACGCAAATATTAGACCATGATTTAATTTAAATGTATCCATATTGGTGTTTTAAAATCGGACAACATCAAAAGAATATACAAAGATGTATGTGACCGGGATCCTTTTTATTTATTATATTGATATTTTATATTAATCATATCTCATAATCACTCACTTGGCTCGGCCATGGGGAATTAGCCAAAAGCAAACACAAGTCATTATTTCCTTTTAACATGTTTAACATGTTGTTTATTTTCTATTCACTAATTTAATATTATATGTCCACATTATAACTTTACTTTATTATCCTAGTTCTACCCTTTTCAATATATAACTTAAACCTTTCTTTCATAACTCCGAAACCGTCTTCTACATAGCTCAAACCTTACCGACTATATAAAAACTCTTTTCCAATTCCCGCTCATTTCTAAGCACCATCCTCTTACATCTAGACACACCCAAAATCATACATACAAAACCCTACCATCCAATCAGATATTGATATTAACCTGTCTATAATCATTAAATAAAGATTATCCTAGGAGTCCAGCATCAACCTTAACAAAGTATTGCATTAATTAATACCTGCTGTATAATAGATAAGTGTGACTATTTTCACTTTGATGATCTAGACTGTAGCCAATTAAATCTATAACCAGACCGTCCCACACTGGGTTCAATGTACCAACATCAATCAACAAGCTCTGGGATCAACAATATTAAATCTTACTTATCATAAAATTTAATAAAATCATTATCTTTATTTATCATCAGGTTACATGTACACAAAAAAAAGCTTTTAATATCATTATCACTACAAACTAGTTTTATAAAGGGCTCATTTGAGCACCAACAATAAAAACCGAGTTTACCCCCTACCAGAATGTGGAGGTTTTTTATTTTACATACATGTGATATCTCCCGCCGGGAGCTAATTTCTCCCGGGATTTCATGGAATTTCCCGGCCTCCCGCCGGGAGCTCCATTTCTCCCGGTATTTCAAAATTTCGCTATTTGCGAATCCTTTTGGGTAATTGCTATGATTTATTGGATCAAGACCGAGTTTAACGAATGATTTAGAAAATATTAAACACCAACGTCTTATCTATATCTGTGAAAACATTGCCCCTGGGCAGGTAATTAAAAGGATTAGTATGTCAGCTAATTAGTTTATTTATTTCAGTGAACATAATGATTGGACTGTTTGTTTAGGACACGTGGCAGTGATATCTGTAATGTCCTTGGAAGATTGATAGAAATATACCGACTGTAAGTGAATTCGGCATGGATTGATATTTGAAAATTTTGGTAAAGGATGTCGATTTCAACTAATCGATTGCAGTTTGTCATGATTAAAGAAGTGTTTTGTCTGTGTATAAAATGGGAAGCATCTTCATTATGGTTATTACTTGCAAAATCAAAATGCCTAAACGAGATCTATCTCCGGAGTCTGAACATTCCAGGCCCAAAAAGCAGAAGTATCTTGCAAAGTATAATTCTTCTTGGACGAAGCGTATATCCATGGATAAGTTGTAGTCCTTTATTAAGGTTTATATCAGAAAAAAAATCTACCGGTACGTGTTAAAAATTCGAGTATAAAAACCTCCCTGGTTTTTGTCAAATCTCCCTGGAAAAAAGTCAAATCTCCCTGGTAACCCTCCTGAAAATATCACATGATTTTATCAGTCAGATCTCTAACCTTAAACAGTTACGTTTTTCATATCCTGTGATTGTCATACATGTGATACTTTCAGTACCTCAATCTGGGAGTTTAGTGATTTTTTTAAGGGAGATTCATGCAAAAATCTGAGAGGTTTTTTCGCGGGATATTTTTAGCGCGCGGGCAGTATTTTTTAACCAAATTCCATAAACAAATACCTGAAAATACACTTTTAAACAAGTTTCTTCAGTGATGTCATGGGAGTCGGATATTATAAACAAGAAATGAGAAAACCAAAAAAAGAAACAATATTTTATTTTCATGCTTTTTTTCATTTTCTTTTTATCATTAATTCATTTTTTAATATAGTATTTCCAATTTTTAATTTGGTCCAAGACAAAGCACAAACATGGAACAAAAGCAACCAACACCCTTCTTTTTTTTTTTTTTAAAAACTTTAATCAAACATAAAAACATCGAACAAAAGCAACGTACGTCAATCACGGAACTTTACTTGAAGTAAAATCTTTATAAAATTCATTAATTGTTTTAATTAAATCAAACATTCTCACCAAATTCACGCCGACAAAGTCTACTTTCGTTTTCGCTATACGATAATTACTGCGTCAAACATTCATTTTCCACTTCTGAGTAAATGACACCGGCAATTTGTTTTTAGTCGTATCGAACCTGTTTAATTACAGACATCATTAAATACTTCATAAGTGTGCTGCTAATCCTTTGATAAGATCAATTAAGCCAATAAACTGTTTGCAAATAACACTTTCCCCCCCAGGCCATCGATCCATCCAGATCAAATACAGTTAAACAACGCGTCATGTGATCGACTCGTTTAGACAATAGAATAGAATAGTATAGTGCTTACTAATCAAAGGAAGTAAGACCGATGATTTTCGAAAAATCTATTTTAGTAATTTTACGGGAATTTTTCATACAATTCCGTGGGGCCGGGAGGAGGGTTAGAATTTTTCATCTCACGCCGTGAGGTATCACATGTATGGATTGTTATTTAAAAAAACACTAAAACTGGGACAGCAACCAGAATCAGTTACTACCACAAAATCATTCAAGTTTAGATGCATTCTATCTTCTGAATTTTCCCTATATATATATAATTTTCTAAAGGTAGGTGATTTAATCAACCATGCAATACAATTCTATGAGCATGGACTAAAATCCAATACACAAGGCCTCTCAAGAGTCACCTACTGTTATGCAACAAAATTCATTAAAAATCATTTTGTAGGCTCCAACATGATAATTAGTGAACAACTGCTAATTGGATCTTGATGAAGATGTATTTATCCTTAATATTAAATAGTAATTCAGACATAAATTAACACTGCACAACTATTTAGATTTATTAGCAAATGATCTTGGTAACTTATTTAGTTTATAAATGGTTATTGGGGGAAAGTATCTGCTACTCTAAACCAAAGGGAACTGAACTGAATGTTGTTTAACGGCTCATCAACACAGTATAGGTTATTTAGAGCCGCCCCAGAGAGATGGGAAGGATACATAGGAATCCGGGAACCTGCCCTACTCTTATTATCGAATAGATTCCTATGGTTCTTTTACGTGCTCGGAGGATAGACAGATACATGGGACCGCCCGGTTTACGTCCCCATCTGATGGACGAGGCTACGGGAAAGTGTCTTGTCCAAGAACACACCGACGGAACTCAGTGGCACCACGGAGGATTGAACCCGGGGCCTCCGGTTACAAATCCGCCGCGCTACCGACTGCGCCACGCCAGCCCTCTAAAACCAAAGGCAGATAATAATTTGGCATTTTAATAACTTCCAGCAGTTATAACGACTGTTTATTGATCACTGATTTGTCAATTTTTTTTAATGATGTCATGTGAAAGTTAGGAATAACGTCCACTTCACATGCAAGGGGTCCTGAGTTCAAACCCAGTGAGTGCCTAAATAATTATCATTTTATATGTGATTTTTCGGTCTGATTACATTGGTGGAGAATCTGGGTAGGCATTGTATGAGGTTATTCCCAGATGTCCCGACCCATTCACAAAATGGGGACAAACAATTCTGTAATTTATAAATAACGGATTCTGGGATTCAGAAGTGTAAACCCCTGCAGAAGAAAAGGCTCCCGCGTTAGCAAGGATGCGTTAAAACTGAAACACAAATGACAAACATATTGATCAATGAGTACAATCACAAACCACAAACATAACAACTTGTGTAATTCCCCACCCACTTTTCACACAGGGTCGAAGACATATGCAATTCGATTCAACGAAGTAAGCCAGCTTTTTGATATAACAGTGTACATGACAATATGAAATATAGTTTAACCTTCAAGGCTGGATTGTGGTAGTTTATAGCCGGAGTTCTTATTATGATCCTTTTCTACATTTTTCGGTTTTTAGTTCAGTCGCCAAATTTAAACGGAAATATATTATGCGCATGTCTAATTAAAATTCGGTGTCATACATAATATCTCCTCTCACAATTTACCCATACATTAGTCATTCCCTACCCCTATCTATACTAGTGGCAAATATTGGTAAAATTGTGCATTTTGTGACAAAAGCACCAAACTTGACACATAGCTAGATAATACTCGACTAAACATTTTTGGCTATGGACCCACGTCAGATTTTGAACAATGGCCGCCATTTTCAAAATGGCCGCCAAATATTACTTAAAAAAATACAATCTCTACCCAGAGAACACTCGTTCCTCATTTGACTCTGTCAACGTCAAAGGAAGTAGGGCGAACGGTTAGGTCACTTGATTATTCAAAGAATTATGACGATGTTTATAATAAATCCTTTTGCGTGATCTGCAAAGATAAAATATAGACCTATATTAAACAAAATTAAGTTTTTTTCTATGAGTTAATTTTTTTTTTGGTAATTTTCTGCTATCGAGCTTCGGTTTGAAATGTTTACATATGCGTATCGATTGAGGAGACCTAAGTACGTATTAGTTTTGTAGTAAAATAGTCCCGATTAAAACTAAATTATTTTCGTGCATTATTTCAAATCTTGCAACATCTAATCTGCAGATATTCTGAAAATAATTTTTACACAAGAAATAAATAAGTTTCAGGCAAACATATTCCAATTTAAAAGGTTTTACCAAAATCTTGTAATTTAGTAGTTAGCAGAGATATATATGAGTGAAAGGAACGATAACTCAGCGTGGAGATTGAAAAAAATAAAATAAAACCCATTGGTTTCATCAAAATTTGTTATTGTAAACACACCAAATTCAGGACATTGACAGACAATAAAATGTGTGATATGATTTGGGTTATTATTTTCTTCAAAATGGTCGCCAAAAAATGCTAAAAAAATGGTGGATTTTTTTCAGTCGAAATGTTGATGTATTTTACAAAGGTGTCGTCTGGTTATATTTACGTGTATGTCTATACTTCAATAAATATGTGTTAGATACACCACTATACTTCGGGGGTTATGGGTTTTACACATGTTTACATACTATGCCAACTCTGAGTCTAGTTTGTCTTTAGTCGCCTTTAGCCTTTAGCATTTTTGAAGTGTGTTTAAGTTTCAGTCTCATCTTTATTAGAGGCTTTTAGTTTATAATAAATTAACTCTTAAGTATACAGCCAGTGACGTGGTAAAACACTATTAAAGTGACACACAACAATCTTGAATTGTGCATCAAGCATCCAAATGATCAGCTTGATTAATTCAATATCATTTCGACTTTAAAACTGAACTGCTTGCATATACTCAAATACAGTTCGTATTTTTTTTAATAGTTCGTGGTTATTCTATTACAGGTTTTAATATAACATCGGTGCAATATATTCCCCAATGTAAAACTAATTTGCTTTGCACTATTTACATAATTATTAATACTAAGGGACGCCGCGGATTATAAATAGATCAAGGCAAAGGATACTTAATATTTCTCATATCCGATTTATCGGAATTTAATTAAGACCTTAAAGGGAGTACATCAGGCTTTTCAAAGGGGTCTAGGGGTCCGATTTAAAATTGACAAATAATAATATTTTCTATTTTAAGGCGCCTAAACATAATGAATGATCCTTAAAATGACCCCTTAGTTATAAGGAAATTCATTCTGTACAGTAATACGTGCTATCCTAGGTTACGCACCAGGGTTAATTTCAGCATTTTATGCCCGATTCCGTCCTAGCTATATGGTGTATTCGAAGTTTAAACCTTAACAATATGGTTCGAACATCATATTTTGATGGATATAAACGTTTTATCATGAATTGGAACATTTTTATAATTTAAGATATTTCTAGAAAAATCCTGATGTACTCTCTTTAAATTACATGTGTTGGTTTAATAAACAATATTAACAAGACACTATCAGAAAACAAAATCAAAAAATAGTTTGTTATATACACAAATACATGAAAATCAGTTAAACATTTTCAATATAAGAGCTACCATTTAATTTAATCTAATCTTATTAATCTATTATCTGAAGAGTACAATTTTTCTTAATCACAGTCACAGTATCCCATTTAAAAAGAGTGTATAAATTATTCCTGCTTTGACATACACATCGTTTGCAACACACTTGTCTCTTTGACATCAACGCTGAAACCTGTGGCAGTGTTATCGAGCATGGCTCCAAAACCCTCTTGGCCCAGTCGCCGGATGTAGGCATTTCAGAGGTGGACCTAAATGCCATGTCTCCAGCTAAGTAGTATAGAGACTGAGGGTACGAGCACAGTTTTCATCTCCCGAAAAGATTCACTCAAGAAACTAACAATAGCTCACCTGAGGCTAGAACCCAGGCATGTCTTTATTTAAATAAAGTCACACCTGAGTCGGATGCCTCGGATGCATACTATTAGCTACTCGAGAGGTCCTTCCAAAAGAAACTCGCCCAAAACCCCCAGTCTCTAATCAATCCGGTTGTCATTTTAATAACATAACATTTGCAACTTGTCAAGCAAAGTCAGACGGAACCGAGCAGTAGTCTTCATCACCGCTCTGCATATCATTTTTTACCATGGAGTATTTTATTTCCCTGCACTTTGCTATTTTGTATTTCAGTTCAAGAAGCTCTTTTCTGTTACTATTTAGCTCACGCTCATAATTATCCATTTCAACCAGCAATCGTCTTTTTTTAGTGTCCATAAAATCATCACGAACTACTTCATATTCTACTTGGAGTTGCCTGCTTTTCATCAATTCTCTTCTATATTTATCTTTTAAATTGTTAAGTTTTCTGCAAATCTTTTCTAATCTTTTTTGTCCCATTATATAATAATATTATATGTTATTATTTTTAAGCCCTTATTTAATATTTTCAATATCCTTAAATGAGACCCAACTATTAAAATCCTCATTGTAACCCTTCCATTTAATCAATGCTTGTTTCTTTTTTTAAATAACGTCGTATTACTTATTCAATCCTGAATATTTCTTGCTTTGCTTTTATCATTTCTAATTCATAAAAGCTTCCGTCAATGTTTTCGTTGTTTAAATCTTTTATTTTGTATGTCACAGGATTTGTGTTTTGAATTTCATCAACAACAAATATTTCTTCAGTCCAATTTGGAGTATAGCCTTTCTCAAACGTTCTTTTATATTTGCTGATTCTAACATTATCCCCTATTTTAAACTTTGGCTTAATTTGATTACTTCTCATTTTTCCGTACAATTTGAAATATACCGTTCCTTTATTTTTCTCATCACTAGCCTCAATCGGCGTCATTTTAATATTCCGATGTTTTGTATTATTGTATTTATCAACCATTTCTTGCAACACGTCTAAATATGTATTTGTATTGTTAGCTTTAAATATTTCCACATTTTTTCTTTTAATGTTCTGTTAAATCGTTCAATTACTACAGCTTTTCCAAAATTAAACGTGTGATACATTTTGATATTATTATCATCAAGAAATTGCTTAAACGTCTTGTTGTAAAACTCCACACCTTGATCAACCCACAACAATTTACAGTGTCTTCCTGTACTCATTATTTGTTGGAACGCTTTAATAATTTCTAAACCAGTTTTATTTGGAACCGGTACAACCCAAGCATATTTGCTAAACAAATCAATAACAGTAAGCAAATATTTAGTACCTTTATTATACTTTGAAAACGACTGCATATCAACCAAATCAGCAGACCATATTTTATCAATTAACAATCACACGGCGTTGAGTGAACTTTCTTCGTATAGGTTTATGAAGTTCATCTGCTAACTTGTCAGTCCATTTCAACGCCTTTTCTAGTATTTTGAGTTTCCAAGACCAAGTTTATATTTTGTACTAATGACTGGTTTTACTATCAAATTCTTAGCAATCTTTTCTCCGATAGTTTTAGACTTACTAGATTTCAAACCAGCAAGCATGCTTTTATCACACGTTGATTTATTACTAGGATTTTCGTCATAGCAATAATCATGATCTTTACAAACAGCATCTAATTCATTTACCGGTTCTCCGCTATCAAGTGGATTACCAGGACCGCAATATTTATAACCAGGAAGTGTTAGCCCTTTTTTAGGCAGCAAAGGGAGCAAAGCTTTATGAATATCAATATTACCACCTTCTGTGTTTTTAACAAACTTTGTTTTAGTAATACCACAAGATGCACAAGTTGCTCTTAACATTTTTCTGCCATTTTTTGCTAAAACATACTTAGGATCAACATTTTCAGTAACCTTTTTTTCTTTTATACAGTAACTCATATATAATATGATTAGATTAAACTTCGTTTACAAAATAGGATGTTATGATGTTTTCATTTTTCACTGGTTTGTAAGGCTTTAATAATTTGTAAAGAATATCATACGTACTATTTCCTTCTTGTAACTTTTTAATGAAGAATAGGCAGAAATATCCACACAGAACACTTGTTTTATCATGGTATTGAATGGTGTTGTATTTTATATCAGGTATGTAAGCTAAAACTTCTTTTGGTGGGCTCAAGCCAAACGGATCGAAGTAATAATTATCATAATAACAAGTCCAGTGTGTGCCAGGTCCAATATAATCATCAAGATTAATAATACCACATTCTTGTTTATTTTGTTTTGTCGGCAATTTGTTTTTGCTGTACACCCCACTAAATTTGTGTATGCCTAGCTGCTTAACCCATTTTATTATATCTAAGTTAGAGATAGGTTTATTTTTAAAAAAAAAAATAATTTATGAATGGAATACTTCTTTATGGCCTAATTTGTGAGTCTACTTGTAAACCATATCCTCTTCTATCTACTTGCAAACCTTTTCCAGTTAAACCACTAATAAGAGATCCAATCAATGGAATTCCTAATGATGCAAGCATTCCAAGAAATCCTCCGTCCTGCTGTTGTTTTTTAGTTAGTTTAAGAGGGCAGTGACCTTTTGACTTTGCCATCTTCTTTCTTTGTGCAAGTGTTAATTTATTTGATTTTTAGAAGTTTTGTTTTTTTGTCACTAGGAACAGTTGCTGTTACCTCTTGCTGATTTTTATCACTGGGAACAGTTACCGTTTTATTACTAGAAGCACATGCCAGTACGTCTTGTAGTTGTTTTTGTGTTAGTTTAATGGTGCAGGAGGAACCTTTTGACTTTGCTATTTTGCTTTTTTGTGCAGCTGTTAATTTATTTGATTTTAGAAGTGTTTGTTTTTTATCAGCAGGAACAGTTACCATTCCATTTCCAAATATTTTACCAATTCCAGTACTTGCCAGACCACTAAGTGCCCCTGTTGCTAAAGGCCCTAATATCTTTGGAGCAAATCTAGCAACTGTTGGTAAAATTGTTTTAGTTAGCAAACCAGCTAATGCGCCTAAAAAGCCTCCATTTTTAGACTGAGACCTCATTTGTGATTTTGATATATTTATGGCTAATTCCCGTCCGCAATATTTAGCTTTGTTGATATTGTTAATCTGAGTAGATGCCAGCAGCAATGGGAAATTCCCAGTTAGTTGGTTATGTTTTAACCTGAGTGTTAATTCACTCTTATCCTCATAAGCACTCGCTAAACTCTGTTTTTGTCCGTCTGTTAAATTTACTGAATAATTTACGTAAGTCATATATATTATAAGTTAGATTAAACTATTACCAATTCATTTCCGACAGTATCAATAACTACATCTACTTCATAGAGAACCAGAGCATAAACTTTATATCTAGCGGTAGGAACGTTGTTTAGTTTATATCTCAAACTTAGTTGTTTTGGGTCAACACTGACTTCATTTTCCTTGTAACTCAAATCGAAATATATCATTCCGAAGAGATTTTTAAAATTACCCACATTGAGTAAAGTTCCGGTGTTTTTATCATTTTGCTTGTAAGAATAATTAATAACATCTCTGAATATTCTTATGATATTATCGTAACTGTATTCAGTTTCTGGATAATAAACTCCATTTCCAACTTCCAATCTAGCTGATTGTAAATAGCAATTAGCATCAGCAGCATTTACCTTAAACGTATCCAAAACGTGAGGATTTTGTGTTTGAAAAGAACTCTTCTCAGCCCTTTGCGTGTTTTGGACTTTTAACTCCAGCTGTTATTCTAAATGTGGATTCAGTTAGTTGAGAACTTCCGCTCTCTTGTATCATTTCACGGAGGTAAGTCCATCTTATTGATATCATATGATTTGTCATTATGTAACTTAAACCATCTGAGTTAAATATCATTCTGGGCATCCACAAAACTAATTTATTAATAATTCCTCGGCCATCATCACCACTTGATTTGAAAATTAACACATTATCATCTGTCAGTTGCAAGCTGATTTGAATCTGACTAGGAGGAAGCATGTTTGTTTCCAAACCTCCAAAGAAGGAATATTTATTTAATGGGATTATAGAGTCAACTTTTTGATTAGTTATGATTAAAGCATGACGAGTAGTAAATCCCGGGTTATAACCAGCTTGATCATCTCGAGATTCTGCAATATCTGTACTATCTAAATAAAAATATTCGTTTGTTCCAGTTGTCTTTGCATAGTCATCAGAAATTTCAAGCAAGCTTTTGATATTAACAAATCTGTGAAGATTATTTCCATCGTAAACTATTTTCCCATTTTGCTTTACTTGCATTTAATCAATCAGTGAAGCTGCATCGTTAATTAAAGCAATTCTGTCAGCGTCTGCGAAATTGGCTCCATCAGCAAGTTTGTTTACTTGAAAATTGATTTCAAAATATGCATTATACCAATCAAAGTAAGAACTTCTGTCATTTAGTGTAAACTGATAACCACTTTTCATTTGTCTGGTATTATTTCCTGGTCGTGTTACGGGGGTGTCTAACTGAATAGGCACGTGTTCATATCTTGTATTATATTGATTACTTCGAAACATCTATGTATACTAGTAATTAGATTATTTTTTATTAATTAATCGATTAATTCTCACATGAATTCCCCTTCCGGAAAACAATCTATTAATTTTTGAATTTATATCTTCTTCAGTCCCAGCTACATCTTCTTCAGTTTCAGCTACAATTTCTTTTTTGTTATCAGCCTTTGTAAGTTCTTTTAAAATCATCTCACCTTTTGGTTTACTAGGTTTAATAACTGAAACTAATTTATCAGCGGCCATTTTTCCTACTTCATCTCCAAGTTTTTTAGAGCCGCTTTCTATGATTTGCTTGCCAGCAGTTTCTAATGCTTTCTTGCCTGCTGTTTTCACAGACTCGCTGAATATCTTTGATCCGACTTTTGAAAGAATATCAAATATGCCAGCTCCAGTTAATCGGACAACTTGAGTATATGTTCCCGTGCTAGTGTCATAAACTTTTTTTAAACATGCCATATAACTTATGTTACATTAATTCCTTCAAAACAAATCGAAATGATGTGTGGACACCATTAAGATTAATAATTTTACCTAAGAAATCGGTTATGTAAATATTAATACTGTTAATGATCGTTTTGTTTACTTCGCAGAACCCGACTCTCATCGGTTCATCTTTGAAAGGATATGATCTCCTAAGAGTAGCTGCACTTATTTCATAAATAACATCCCCGTATGATCCATCAACAATAGAATTACTTATCAAGTCACAGTGGATATACAATGTATCGATAGAATTTGTTATGTCTGGTGTCACAGTTCCAAATTTAGTTTCTCTAATAACCGCATCTTTATCAAACCCGATCAAGGTGTGAAAGTTTGATTCTCTCAAATCAAGCATAAAGTTATTATGAATGGTAACCAAACATTTAAAACTTGATAAATCAAACTCAATTTGTATCGGGACAGGCGTGCCATCAGTTAAATCATTGTTTACAGTCAATGCTTGTTTTATGTAAGTATCAATATCGCCATAACTGTAATTTCCATTTCTAAACTCAATAGTTTTCCAATCTGTTCCATTGTGATACCTTATCACTTTGTTATTACAATCTTCACTAATATTATACCACGAGTAAGTCATGGAATTAATCTTATCGAGTCCAATACCATACTGTTTGTTTCTGCCTAATATTAATGGTCTGTCAAATACAGTTGTAAAATTACTCGGTGTATTTGAGTTATTAATTATTGACGCTTTGCCTGATGATAATACCATTTTTTGTTCCATATAATATAGAATGGATAAAATTAATCACCTTTGTAATACAGTTTAAAACTTGATTTTTCAAAATTATAAACTTGTGTAGTATCTACCATTGCGCCTGTTCTGAATGAAATTTTATTAGATGGCTTGGCATATACTTCAAACGTTTCTTTTATTATTCGTTTGTCATTTTCTATTATGGGATAAAAAACCTTAGTACCTTTTTCTAATGGTGAATAAATAACGAAATGTTTTACATCTGCTCCTGTATAAGTAAAATCTATTTCAAATATATAACGACCTTCTTTAAGAATTGTAAATGCAGCCGATTTACTTGTCAGTAGCATTTCATAATACTCCTCACTTTTTATAAGTGGATTGGCTGCAAAAGTAAAGGCATCAAGCAAAGAGTTTTGACTGGTTCTTTCAAGTGGTTTTTGAGTTGGATATGATACAAAAATCGATCTTTCACTGTCACGGGCCAAAAATGCATCTTCTATAATGCTTATGCCATCTATTGTAAATTCAAAAATTAGAATCTGACCTAAATGTGCTACTTTTTCTCTTAACTCATCAATTATACCAAGAATTGCTACGTGTCGACTATCAGACTTTTGATTATGCTCCTTGAGAGAAGCTATTTCACCATCAAAAGCCTTGCTTCTTTCATCCTGAGCAGCTTTCAAATGCTTTGAAGCGTCGTCAATAGCATTCACAAGTCTGTCAGTGTCAACCAGTTTGTTCAGAGCGTCGTCAATAGCATTCACAAGTTTATCAGTGTCAATCAGTTTGCTCAAAGCAGTCTCCAGCGACTTGCCGTCAACCAATTTCTTTTTGATATCTTCAAATTCCTTGTTGATATCGACAACGTTGGTGTTTATCTGCTCATTTAATATTTTAATTTGAGTTACTTCGGCAGTAAAAGCAGTTCTCGATTGTTTTGAAGCATCAGCAATAGCAGCTTCTAGTTCGTTGTTATCAACCATTAGTTTGCTGATTTCCCCAATCCGTGTATTAATATGTCGAACACCAGCACTTATTTGTTCGCTTAATTTCTTGTAGTTTTCGCTATCTTCCAATCCATCTTTTTTTTTTCTTTTCTAGCTCTTTCAAAGCATCACCCCTAAAGTTTTATTTCATATTTTAATTCGTTTTGAATTTCAATCATTTTCTCACGGTTTGCTTGTGACTTTGTTTGTATCAGACTTAGTTTATCATCAACACCTGTTGTTAAATCTTTCAATATTATAATCACGTATAATTTTTGTTATTCTTTTTTGACAATATTGCCTTGTTACTGCATCATCTGCCTTTGTCGGATTACCAACATTGATAATTTTATTATTATCCATGTTAAGCTCACTTCTCAAAACATTTTCCTGGTTTCTGCCCTTGTGAAGATAATTAACCAAATGTTTTTGTTTCACATACTCAGACAGCACAATACCAAAGTTTGTAATATTAGCACTGCCAGTAGTAACTTCCCCACCAAGATCATTAAAAAGTCCCATTATATATAATATGATTAGATTAAATTTCACCGTTGAAGTTGCGCTTTATTAACTTCCTCGGGCGATCAAGATACAAAAAGTCGTACTGCTTGTCAGTCGCTTTTCTGTACTGCTCTTTGCTGACATCTTGTTCTTTGGAAAGCATACCCAGCTCGCGATTAACTAGAGTCGCGAAGAAGATGTAATGAGAACAGTTCAACCGAATGTCTTTGGGAGTTTTGTAATAAGATTGAGATAAATAAATCATGCAACAATTTTTGTGCCTTCCCTGGATGAAATAATTTATAATATCGTTTTGATTACGCTCGCAAACATAATCATCAAAAATAGCTATCTTTTGAGCATCAGAATCCAAATCATTCACAGGGATAACTTCATCATTTGAACATTCTAATATGTCTTCGACTGGGGTTTTATTCTTTTTTGCTATCTTTTCAAGTTTTTGTGATAAGACCTGATACTTAGACTGTTCCAAGTTTTTAGCAAACAAGTAAATCTTGTCGTAGTAAACCAAAGGTTTGAGCAACATGTGAACTAATGTGTTTGTCTTGCCAGATCCTGAATTACCGCAAATTAACATTCTAAAACAACAGTCTGGCATAAAGTTCCATATTTGTTTAAAATTACCGTTTTCTGTATTCATATCATAGTTTGGAATTTGCATTATAATAATACTTAGATAATACTTACTTTAACTTATTTTAACTTATCTTAATTTAATCTAACCTTATATTATACATGTCTTTGTTAAAATGGAAAGAATTAGCAGATAAAAAGCGAAAAGCGAGTGAGCTTGTCAAAGAATACGAGAAAAGAGTTATCCGGAAAAGACTAGAAAAAGGAGCTAGTCGTGATTTATACGCAGAAGTATTTAAACCTGTAACTAGCGAAATAACAGATCAAACAAGGCGGCTGGCTGAACATTTGATTACCCTTCCGGAAATACATGAACAGTTGGCTCTTCTTCCCGAGGCAATACGCCCGCCATTATTTGCCCCGCCTGATCTTGGATCTATAGCGCCGCCGCCGCCACCAACGCCACCACCGACGCCACAACCAACGCCTCCACCACCGCTGCTACCACAACCACCACCACGTGTTAAAAAAACAGCTGCCAAGAAAACCGCAGATCCTACTAAACTAACGCCGACTAGTTACCAAGAAGAACTAATAAAAACTCTGGAAAGAGAGCCTAGGTCAAAACCTGCGGAAGAAGAATGGGTAGAAGAACCTGCTGCGAGGCCTAAGGAACCCAAACCGGTGCGTAATATTGACTTAGATGCTGATATGGATACAGATGTGCTTGATAAGTATGACTTGCCAATATAATCAAAACTAATTACAGGTGATAGAGATAAAGCAATTAGTGATGCTGGTGCGAAAATCGTGGGTATCGGAAATTCTATAGCCGCTCTTACCATAAAGATAAATAAAACAACAAATACCGAGCAGAGGGAAGACCTTGAACAAAAAAGAGAGGCTTTACAAAGAGAGACTGACGAAGTACAGCATTACAGAGACAGAGTTAAAAGTATGAAAAAAAATGCTTCCGTCTATGGTCAAGGAATACAACAAAATAAAAATTCCTACAAAGTCGACAAAGATGGCCACTACGGAGTGTTGCAAATTGATTTACCCAAGCTTGTTGGTCATCACAAACTTATTGCCAAACAAGGAGAAGCGGTTGTGCTAGATATGAAAGTGGATGATGATTTTATAGACTTGATAACAAAGCGTTACAACAATGGAAAAAACTTATCCAAAGCTATCTCAGAATGCTTTTAAAAAACTAACAGAATTATCTGATTTACCAATTCACAAAGGTTCTTCAAAGTTCAAGAAGATTCTAGGAGGTTGTGTTGAATATTAAAATAATCCTAATGATTTGATGGATGATCTAGAGTTGGTATGTGGAAGTATCGAATCAGGAAATAATAGTCCGCAGCTGATAAATAAAGGTATTAGCATAATCGATGAATTATTAAAAATAGGTGAAATGTCACCCAACGAACACGAGCAACTATTTTCTAAATATTTTAATTAAATTATTGTCTAACTGTAATTATACATGAAAACCAAAGAAGAATTAATTGATCACTTGACGCGACCTGTGGCTGCATACAGGCGCAGTTATAAATTGTGCGGTATTATAAACACAACGTTACAGATTACCAGCGGAATAATTGGTTGTGGTGCTCTCCTAGCATTAGTTCCAGCAGTTCCTGTTTTCATAGCTGTGGTTGGCGCAGTTCCTCCAGTAGTTGCTGTTTTAGTGAGTAAAACAAGAATAGCAGAAAAAAAGACTTTGTTAAAAACACATCATAGGAGTTTTAAACAACTTCTATCATATGTCCAAACAACAACAGGACTAGAAAATGATGAAGAGGTAATTAGGAATACCATCAATAAAATATTAGAGATTCAAAAGAATGATAACTTTACAGAACCTCTGGAAATGTATATAAAAAGATTCAAGCTAAACGGTCATGGCATTCAGTCGTAATTTGACTTGTTTCCATATCCTATCGTACTTGTCTCTGGTTGATTTTGTTTTAATCAGTTTTGTTTCTTTTTCTATTTTTAATATTTTAATTTTTTTTTTGAAAAATGTATTCAAATTCGATTGATCTTTTTCGGTCTTCTATCTGATCCAAAATCTTTACAATTTTGTAAAACAAATCTTCAAATCTTTGCCTATTTTTAGAAGACAAATCAAATGCTACCAAGTATTTATCCAAATGATACTTCCTGAGGTAAATAGTTTTCTTTTGGCGGTAGGTGCAACCTTTGATAAGATTATAACCATTGTGGGTACCACAATTAAGGCAAACACGCTCGTTATCGAAAACTTCACAAGTATCGTTGCAATTCACGCATGCGTATGTGCACTTGTAACACAGCTTGGCCCTGGTACAATATTTACAAAGCTTCTTTTTGTTAGTCGTGTGAAATAAGACGCAATCTATGCACATCCCAGGAGGATCAATAATATCTAAAACTCTTTCACAATATTTGCAATTCATTATATTATACTATAGCATCATATATTTAAATATAGACTTAAAAAATATTATCTTATGTAATATTATAATGGAACAAGTAGAAATTGAAATCAATAACTTTAAGAAAGATCAAATGGCATATGCTCAAACGGTTGATTTTGAAGATGCGAGTAAATTAGATGCAGAGCTTTTAATTTTTTCAAACTTTCAAGATTTGATAGAAAGAATCATAACAATGGTAAAACAACTAAAACTACCATGGAAAATAGAAAAAAGAGATATAAGCAAACTACGTTCTTTGTGCAAAAAACAAATTTCAGAGGCAACCAGTTACCATCCAACTTTATACAAAGTTTCTTTTATTGCCCACTATGATATTTTACTTGACCGGGGAATTAAAATTATTATGTATGGATAAATAAATATTTTACTTCAAAAAAATTAATTAATTAATTAATAGCGGCTTAAAGAAATAATCTCATGTAATATTATATAATGAGTATCCGAGAAATTGAAACATCCCCCAAGACAGTATAGCAAGGTTTTTAAAGTAAATGTTATCGTCAGGAAAGATCCGCTCAGGCAACTAAAAAAACCACAATCAAGCGTTATAAAATTTCTTAAAACGGAACTAAGAAAAACGGGCGACTTTAAATTAAGCATTAGTCTAAAAGTTACTCTTGTGAAAGAAATACTGACAGATACAGGTCTTGAATTTGTATACAAAACAGCTTACTTTGTTTCAAAGGCTGTAATAATAGTAAACAAAAATTAAATATCAGAAGCATTAGACAAAGCGCGGGAAGAAATTTTAATGGGAATTGATGGTTGGCTTTGTGAAGGAAGTGGTTGGACAATTGTAGCACTAGACGCACACTATATAAATCGAATAACGTATAAGCCTCTGCGAGGCAGCTCTTATTTGAATTTACCAAAAGAACTGCAAAACAGCAAAAAAGGATTGGTAAATATAAAAAATAAAGATAACGAGTGCTTTAGATGGTGCCATTTGGCTTGTACATTGCCTGTTAAAAAAAATCTTCAAAGAATAACAAAGTACACAAATCATATTGGTGATCTTGATTACAAAGGAATTACATTTCCTGTTACTATCAAACAAATCCCAAAAATAGAAAAACAAAACAACATTTGTTTTAACATATTTGGGTATGAAGATAATCAAGTATATCCTTTGTACATATCAAAAAATAAAGCAGAAAAAACATGTGATATGCTTTTGATTACCGAAGAAGAAAAAAATCATTACGTGTGGATAAAAAACTTTAACAGTTTGATGTTTAATCAAACATTACATTCAAATAAAAAATGGTTTTGTAAAACATGAATACAATGCTTTACATTAGAACGCGTGCTAAAAAAGCATGAGCCTGGTTGTCTTTCACTTAATGGAAAACAAGCAATAAAAATGCCAAACAAAGATGAAAAAGTTAAGTTTAAAAACTATGACAGGCAGCTAATGGTTCCGTTTGTTATATATGCTGATTTTGAAGCAGTAACCGAAAGTATTTCTTCAGCATCAAACAATACTAAAAAATCATATACGGAAGCATATCAAAAGCATACTGATTGCAGTTATGGGTATAAGGTTGTTTGTTGTTATGATGATCAATATTCAAAACCAGTTGTAACGTATAGAGGTCCGAATGCTGTTTACAAGTTTTTGGAAAAAATGATAGAAGAAGAAAAGTGTTGCAAAAAAACTATGAATACACATTTTAAGAAAGAGTTGGTGATGTCACAGGAAGAAGAAGCTAGATTCCAAAAATCTAAATCATGCCATATTTGTGGTAATGGTTTTTCAATAACTCTTAAAAAAGATGACCCAAGTCGTACAGTAGCATATGAAAACTCCGTTAGAAAAGTTAGAGATCATTGCCATATAACTGGAAAGTACAAAGGAAGCGCTCATGACATATGTAATATTAATTTCAGGTTGACTAGAAAAATACCTGTTGTGTTTCATAACTTGAGAGGATATGACTCTCACTTCATAATGCAACACATCGGAAAGTTTAAACGAAACATAAATGTGATACCAAATAACATGGAAAAGTATATGGCTTTCATGTAAGGAAAAAGTTTAGTATTTATTGATAGTTTCCAGTTCATGTCCCAATCATTAGATAATCTAGTAAAAAACGTTCCGTCGTTTCAATACATATCTCAAGAATACAGCGGTAAAAAGTTAGACTTGCTTAAAAGAAAAGGCGTTTATCCTTATGATTACATGAACAGTTTTGAACGCTTCGAGGATACTAAGTTACCCGGCAAAGATAGCTTTTATTCTCAATTAAATGATGAGCACATTTCAGATGCGGATTATGAACACGCTAAAAAAATATGGAAAACATTTAAGATTAAAAATATGTGAGAATATCATGATCTGTATCTTAAGACTGATGTGCTGCTGCTGACAGATGTTTTTGAACACTTTAGAAAAATGTGCATTGAGTATTACAAATTAGATCCTTGCCATTACTTCAGTAGTCCTGGGTTAGCCTGGGATGCGTGTCTCAAGATGACTGGTATCCAACTTGACTTAATCACTGATATTGATCAATATTTGTTTGAGGAAAAAGGATTAAGAGGCGGCACAAGTTATATCGCAAATAGATACTCACAGGCCAACAATAAATATATGAAAAACTATGACAAGAAAAAAGAAAGCAAGTACATCATATATCTTGATGCCAATAACTTGTACGGGTGGGCCATGTGTCAACCGTTATTTACTGGCAACTTCAAGTGGGTTGATAAGTTTGAAAAAGGAAAATCAAATTACATTGTTGAGTGCGATATCGAGTATCCTGAAAAACTACATGACTTGCATAATGATTATCCTCTCGCCCCAAAAAGTTTAAATATAAAAGATGAGTGGTTGTCAGACTATTGTAAAAATTTAAAACAAAAGTTTAATCTAGGAAATTGTAGTGTTAATAAACTTGTTACGACGTTGAAAAATAAAGAAAAGTATGTCGTGCATTTTAGAAACTTAGAATTGTACAAAACACTTGGATTAAAGGTGAAAAAAATACATCGAATACTACAGTTTGACGAATCAGAGTGGTTAAAGACATACATAGACTTTAATACTGCCAAGAGGACAGCTGGTAAAAATGCTTTTGAAAAGGATTTCTTCTAACTGATGAACAATTCAGTTTTTGGTAAAACTATGGAAAACTTGAGAAAAAGAATTAATGTTAAATTGACTCACGACGTGGAGGTTCTTTTAAAATATGCGGCAAGACCTTCATTTATTTCTTGTAAAATGTTTAATGAAAATTATTTGCTGACAGTAAACAGAATAAAAGAACGATTAGTTTTAAATCGTCCTATTTATGTTGGCATGTGTATTTTAGACTTGTCAAAATATTTGATGTATGATTTCCATTACAACTATATCAAAAACAATTATGATAAAAAAGCTAAGTTATTATTTACTGATACCGATTCCTTGTGTTATGAAATAAAAACAAAAGATGTGTATGCGGACTTTTACAAGGATAAAGAACTTTTTGATAATTGCGATTATGATCCAAAAAGTAAGTTTCATTTTAATGATAATAAAAAAGTTATTGGCAAGATGAAAGATGAAACTTGTGGAATACCCATTGTTGAATTTGTGGGGTTGCGAAGTAAACTATATTCGTATGTGCTAGATAATGAGGTTAGTGCAAAGAAATGCAAGGGCGTTAAAAAGTGTGTTGTTAAAAAACAGATAGCACATGATGATTACAAAAAGATTTTGCTCACGGCAACAGAAGCTCACCACGAGATGAAAGTTATTAGATCACAAAAGCATAACATAAGCAGCTATGTAATAAATAAAAAAAGTTTATCAGCTTATGATGATAAACGGTATATATTAGATAACGGACAAGATACGTTAGCATACAAGTAAAATGATATGCAGAGCGGTGATGAAGACTACTGCTCGGTTCCGTCTGACTTTGCTTGACAAGTTGCAAATGTTATGTTATTAAAATGACAACCGGATTGATTAGAGATTGAGAGTTTTGAGCGAGTTTCTTTTGGAAGGACCTCTCGAGTAGCTAATAGTATGCATCCGAGGCATCTGACTCAGGTGTGACTTTATTTAAATAAAGACATGCCTGGGTTCTAGCCTAAGGTGAGCTATTGTTAGTTTCTTGAGTGAATCTTTTCGGGAGATGAAAACTGTGCTCGTACCCTCAGTCTCTATACTACTCAGCTATGTCCATAACAACCTGTTAAACAACTCAACAGGTATGCTTGATAAAGGCAACTGCAATTGGTGGATGTAAATACATTTGTTAATTATATGTTTGTGTTGCTTCCTTTTTTGTTACATTTTACTCGTAACAATCTATTAATAAAATAGGTTCCTGCCCATATCTATACCTGGTATTTGCCTGAACATGCCGATTCATAAAATTGTCCCTCATATGGTATTGTTGTATCTTGGAACCATTGAATGTCAACAATTCTTTGCGACATGAACACGCACTTCCTATTGTCATACATTTTCCAACAAGCACGACTTTTGGAACTTGAAAGCTTGTGCAACCGTAACATAAATTTACCAAACACACGTTTTACCTCTTTCAGCAAATGAAGATATTTCATTATATCTAGTAAGTTTGAAAAGCAACTATTTGTCTTGGTTTATATGAACTGATGAATAGGCAATACAATTTGCAACGAAACACCTAAAGTGATTCCCAGCTCCTAAAACTAACACATAGCTCATCTAACTGTATTTACTGTGCCATTGCTATAACATGTACTGTGCACGTCTGTGTTTACTGTATATATCATACGTCTAATAAAGTCTTGTTTGGCATATGCCACATGCAACACACGCATTGTATCAACCTCTCAGTGAAATGATGGAGATCAGTCTGCATCCTACTCTCGTTGTCTGATTAAGGCACATTTTCATCCTGTTTTATTGAACATATTTAGTTTCTCTTCTATCGCAACCGATTGCTATGCCAGGCAGGTAACAAGAGCTCTGCTTTTGTTTTGCACAATGGCCGTCACCTACTAAATGTTGTGCAAGTGAAATTCAACAATGTGTAAAATAACTTGGCGAGTTAAAATTAAAAATAATTCATAATGAGTTTTTTTTTTTTTTATAGTACACAATGTTTTTTTTCCTATGGCAGCAGTTTCATTTTTAACTATATAAAAACGTCAAGTTTTACAGATAGTGCCACTTGCAAAGTCTTCAACGATGAGTAATAAACGAAAAGAAAACGTCCTGCATATCACTGAGATTTAGGCATTGACATGGATATCTCCGCCCTATTGTTGATGTCGGAGTATATTGACAATATTATACTTTATATAACATAGTTGCACGTGCTTTATAAACGTGCTGTTGTTTGTCGGAGGTATCGTTCTGGTTTGATTGGTTGAAATGGATAAATGATTGACAACTGGAGACTTGGTCCAATCTGTTCAGGCGTATCAGCGCTTTTTGTACAAAGACCTTTTTGTACAAAGACAACTCGGATTCTTGACAATCTGGCCAAAGAAATCAATGGGTGGGATAATCTGGTAAAAAATAAAATGATATTTGCTAAACAATGCCTGTAGAGGCAGACCACCGCATTTTTCCTGGGTAGACCTCACGCCATCCGTAAGAATCGACACTTTCTCCCCTATGGGATTCGAACCCACACCGGTGAGAGGCGAGAATGTTTAATATCACAGATAAAAAAAAAGAGATCTCCGTTTTAGTCACTTTGCTGGGCCGTCCATTACATTTTGTCATACTGCAAAGAAAATTCTCAGGATTTCATTGGTCAATGCGCCGTAGACATGAGCCCATGTCTACGTCTCGAGACGTGAACATAGGACGAACCCCATTACTCAAATACACAAAAACAAAATGGCGACGATAACGTTGCCGATTCGTTTTGGAAACCGCCGATTGTTTCCTTCCTATCGCTTTTCTGCGCTTTCCACTATGTGTAAAAGTCTAAAATAATCGTAAGTGTATTTTTTTTGGCAATTTTACAGATAATAAAACATTAACATAGTGACAAAATCCGTTAATTTTATTAAAAAATCCGCTAAATTTAACGACGTTAGAGCGATGACGTCACGAAAGTATACAACGTCTAGTATGAGGCACGTTACGGAAAAATTGGCGCAATAAAAATGAAATCGTGTGTTTGGCTTTTTTTCTTAAATAAATGGTTACAACTTTGAAGTATGACAAATTCGTTATTAGGATTCTTGACAGGGGACATGGGCTCACATTCCCTGCCTGGAAATATATATTCCCCCTCGCTAACGGCTTATTCCCCCTCGCTAACGGCGAGGGGGAATATATATTTCCAGGCAGGGAATGTGAGCCCATGTCCCCTGTCAAGAATCCTAATAACTAATAATGTGTTATGAGAGTCCACGTGACTTACACGTTACACGGAACGCACGTGATTTACATGCATACTGTACAGGGTATTGCGTGTGGGCACATGATTTACCTGCAGCATTTAAAGGTCAGTGTAACGTGAGAGCACGAGATTTTCATGCAGACTGTAAAAAGCAATTGTTATGAGAGCGCACGTGACGTACGCTATAAAATGCATCTGTGCAGAGCAATTGTTACGAGAGCGCACGTGACGTACGCTATAAAAAGTGTAACGGGAGCGCATACGGAAATTAAATGGCATGTTTAGCAAATGATTTCCATGCAGCATATAAACGGCAAGTGTAATATGAGCGCACGTGATGATAACGGGCATGCCATATATCTACATACTCTGTATATCCATGGGCATGCGTAGGATAAGTGTCACGTGAGAGCAGACACTTATTGTAAAAGGGAAAGTTAGGCAGCACCATTTACTCAATGTAACCATTATTGTCCATGGAATCTTAACGTCATTTTTACAATTCAATCCCGCGGCGGGGCTCTGTCTCAGTGTATCGAAGCGTCTTCGTGGCCAAATGGTTAACGACATTGCGTTGTAAACCTTCGCCTCTCGCGCTGCGGTTTCGAATCCTCTGGGAGCTCGACTTGTAAGTGAGGAAGTGTCGATTCTTACGGATGGCGGCAGGTATACAGTACTGGTTCTACCCAGGAAAAGTGGGTGATCTGCCTCCATCACAAAAAATCGACCGTCATGTATAACCTTGTATGTGTTGGAAATTACGTAAAACACCATACAAACAAACTGTCTCTATCGTGTTGTACTTAAATAGACAACTATTTCTGACATAACATGGACGATTGAAAGCACAGGCTTGTATTACGATAGAGAGAAGAAGATATAGTGTTATGTCGGTGTTTCCCACCCCGCCCCAACACCTCCCCTTTCCCCCACGATTACTGAATACTAATTTAGAGCTGAGTTCTGAATACTCCTTCATTTTAGACCCGAGTATACTGAATACTATTTAACATCAATTTCTTCATAAAATTTAACCAATTTGCTATTTTATGAAGATGTGATAAAAAAGGGTCATTTAAAACTGTATTAAAAGTTGTATCTCACCGTTTTACTGTTTTGGGGTCAATCATGAAACCTAAATACAATGTCCCACGATTTTTTGTGGATTTCAACAAGTTTATTTTTACCTAGAAAACATAGTTTGAAGGTATGTACCTATTTTTTATGCGTACTAAATACTAAATAATGTAATTTGCGGGTACTGGTACCCGGGCCGTGGGTACTGAATACTCTTTGCCCTGAAAAATGCGTACCATTTGAAAACGTAAAAACATAAAATACAATCCAGATTTGAACAAAAAACTGACTAAAAATAATTGAAATAAAAAAAATGTCTCAATATATATAGTAAATTTACTATTTACTTTGTATATAGTAGCCCTTTACTATATACATAAATTATAACACTATCTCTTCTTCTCTCTTTCCTTCTCGTCTCTATCTTTCTAGTACAGAGAAAAGAAGAGGCAATGTTACAGAATATGTATATAGTAATATACTATACTATAATAATATATATTTTTCTCTCTATCCTTCTATACTATCGAAATTCAAGCCTGTGATTAAAAGAAAGCACCGCAAATTGTCTGTTATACGTCCATTTGAAGTCGAATTATAATGCAAAGAAAATGATAAGCAACTGTCAGAGGGTCTTATCAATGACTCCGAAGGGACCTCAGAATACGAAAGGAATGTCAGATGATCGTCTTGACGAATGCCCCTGGATGGATTTTAGTGGTAGGGACGTAGACGATGGGACACGCCTTTGATAGGTGCTAACTGAATTCTTAGACTGCTTCACGGCGCATGTTCCACCGTTTCACTCAAACAGTTAATTTTCACGGCTGTGTAGAAGTCTATGCAATTCTCAGTTCAATTTCTTTTCAAGTAACTTTGTCGACATAAGAAAATCTC
The DNA here is from genome assembly GCA_037043455.1 of Cyrtodaria siliqua. Taxonomy (NCBI): domain Eukaryota; kingdom Metazoa; phylum Mollusca; class Bivalvia; order Adapedonta; family Hiatellidae; genus Cyrtodaria; species Cyrtodaria siliqua. Next base: position 119,460 of record JAWPHD010006573.1, read on the forward strand.
ACACAATGCAGTTACCATGGCCTTGATTGTTTAACCTGCTTATCTAAAATCAAACATAAGAAAATCACACACAATGTCGTCACTATGACCATGACCTTTGACCTATTAATCTAAAATCAATAGAGGTCATTGTTTTACCAAGGATTCAGGAGCTCGGGTCGTATGCTTCCTGAGACTGCGACCTTGACCTTTGAGTAGATCACAAAAGCAATAGGGTTTCTCCTCACACCAAAGATGATGTACCTTTGAAGATGTATGAGATTGTGTTTTATCGCGCAGCAGGAGTAATTGTTAAAGAAACTAACCCACCAAATAATGGCAAAATTACACAACAAAACTTCATCAAAACTCTGTCCAGTTAATCAGGGCATATAATAACGTATATGCCAATTAGAAGTATAGGTATATTCAAGGGTTTTGAAATACCCATCACAGAATATGCATAAAATGAATTATGAGTGGGTAGCTCTTAATTCGACTCTCCTGTCTTGCAGTTTGGCATGGCTGATTAAAGCCGTTTATAGTGTGTCTATAGAGTTTGAATTCCCAAAATATTAAGTTATATCTCATTGTCAATAGGTTTATAAATGGTTTACATGTTGTAAATTGAGGCTTTTGTTGGCGGGACAGCTATTTTAACGGGCGTACAGTTTGTTTGTATGGTGTTTTACGTTATTTTGAACACATGTAAGGTTATGTATGACGGTCGATATTTTGTGGTGGAGGCAGACCACCCACTTTTCCTGGGTAGAACCAGTACTGTACACCTCCTGCCATCCGTAAGAATCGACACGGGCGTAGACAACCCAGTATAATATACCTACCGTTTTCTAAACATGCATATAATATGGTTTGAAATGGTATTTTCCTTCATTAATCATTTATACATTTTAAACAAATTCAACACAGAACACAAGCCAATAACATTAAAGACAATCAGGTGCTTAATAATTCTAAGTGTTTCAAAACAATACAGTGCAAGAACGACCAATGCAAAAACTCTTTCCTTTCCACAGGCCCTACATCGTACAGATTCAGGGTGTTCCACGGAACACGTGCGTCGCCTGCCATGTGCTTACTTCAGCAAGCACAGTTTGAACACAGGAAGTGCAATCCTTTGTATTTTTTAACTGTCAAAGCTCAGTGAAAGGAAGATTAGTATTAAGTTTGATGACCATAGGTTAATATTTTGCCAAGCTACGTTAGGCTGCAGGTTCAAGTTTCTTATTTGACTTGTCAATGCCATTTTAATAACTGATGAGGAATAACTGTATAAAGTTTCATGACCATAGGTAAATATTTTGCCAAGTTATGAGCTTGGTTAGGTTGCATATCAAATCTTTTTATGAAAAGGGGCGTAATTCTGCCAGAATAAGTCAGAGTTATTGGACTTCATTCCTTGAGGTAAGATGAAGATGTGTGTGAAGTTTCATGGTATGTCAAATATTGTTCAAGTTATGGCCAAGGTTAGGTTCTAGGTAAAAGTGTGACAGACGACAACAGATGGACAACGACGGAGAAAGCGATCCGCAAGTGTCTGCCATGCTACGCAGGTTACACAAAAAATGTCGGAATTCTGAAAAATCCAGTTTCACCCGGCACTGGTTTATTTTATGAGATATGGTAAAGGCACAAAGATTCCCAACTTTGACCTTTAGAAACCTAAAAGAATGCGACACGCCATCTTTACGTGAAAAGAGATCCAGATATGCCCACAGTTTTGAAGTTGTCACCGAGATATGAAGCGTGATGCACTGAGTCATGTATGGTCCAATAACTATATGTAACTGGGTCTTCAACACGTTGACCCAATTGCTCCCTCCACCATACACCTGTTGTCGAAGACCAGTTGGCATATAGTATCAAACCATCCGTCCAATGGTTGTTGCATACGCAGATTTAAGTAGAGATTTGTGGTTGGTTTAAACGTGTTGTAATTATTAAGGATAATTGATTTAACACATATGCACATGGATCACCTGTTTACACATATGCACATGGATCACCTGTTTACACATATGCACATGGATCACTTGTTTACAACATTGATTTAACACATATGCACATGGATCACTTGTTTACAGCATTATTTTTAACACATATGCACATGGATCACTTGTTTACAACATTATCTTTAACACATATGCACATGGATCACTTGTTTACAACATTATTTTTAACACATATGCACATGGATCACTTGTTTACAACATTATTTTTAACACATATGCACATGGATCACTTGTTTACATTATTCTTTAAATGACAGTGTTTGAATTGGGGTTTTACGGAGCACCAACACAAAAAAGGTTATATGGCACCAATAAGAGCGACTATTCCAGGCTCTCTCTCCATTTACATCAAGATAAATATGCAGAATGGCTCTCAAACCTTCTCACCTGCAGAACTGCAGAGTTGATGTCAACACTCATGTTATCTGCCACCACTGAAACAACAGGGATCACGATGAAGACATTTAATGAACACGACAAAATGAACATGAATTCGGGGAGATTTTACCCTCCGACCGATTCTTGTACGGGAACCACACATGGACATTTGCTTTGAGTAATAACACAGTGATGCTGATATTATCATAAACCATATACATAATATATAGTTGACCAAACTATTCCATTTAAAGTATCACTTTATAAATATGGAATGAAATGAAAAGCAAAATATAACTTATATAAAATTTATATATTCATACTATGTAAGCACTTTTATTTACATATATAGGTGATGACAGTTAACAACCATTTATCAATATAGATTCTAACTTAAACACAGACCTAATAATAAATAGGAACCCTTCCATCTCCATCAGTGAATTAGACAACATTTCACTTCTTCTTCTAACTCATCACTCAAGTATTCATTGATTTTGATGAGAATACATTCAAAATACGTATAATGAACAGCAAAATAGGCCTTTGTTGCCACTGTCCGTTTCAAGGCGGTAGCCCTATTGTCAACCCTTTTGTGTTTGTGACGTCATTTGCCTTTTTTATTACTTTTGCCTTCTCGTTTGTCTGTTTGCGTGTTTGTTTTTGTGTTTTGTGGTTGACTGTCGTCCTTGAATGCTGCTTTCCCTGTCCATTATTTGTATCTTTCTTTATAATTATTAATCTTGTATTTTAAAAAAAAAATAGAAACTTTATAAAAAAAGCTGTTTAAAGTAAAAAATATAAATTTAAGCTTTTCTCTTAAAACAAAGATATTCTACCATAAATGGAGAGAAATATTTGCAGTAAGTTTTCACATCAATGAAACGTTAACGTATTAAACTCGTTATGACGTGTTGAAATTCAGGCAATACTTTATGAAATCTCCCCACTGTGCCACATGCACTTTAAATACATTTCACAGTTTCATTACTATTTGTTATTAGGTCTGTGAGCTTGAACAACAACCAACTATACATGACTTAGATAGACTGAATGCAAGAAGTAGTATTATATCAATTCTGTTAATGGCAAACAATTGTAATCTTATTAAACAAATACAAGGACTTGTGAAAAGTGAAATGAAAACTAGAACTATCACTGAAGGTGATGAATACCCCCCCTTATTCTAAGTCAAACAAAGGGCTATAATTCTGTAATAAATTAGGCAATCAAAAAGGGATGATGTAGAGGGACATAAGGTCATCAGTTATATGAAGTTTGGGAACAACCCATTCAAAACTGTTTGAGGAATGCAAGTAATAAAAATGTGTTACGGGATGCGAAGGGTCGCGAAGGGACAAAAATGTGTTACCTGACGGGACGTTACGGACAGCATGATTCCTATATAGCCCCCACTTCCATTTGTGGAAGACGGGGTATAATTATATTTAGGAACATCATAAATAAAGTCAATATTAAATAAATATTAAACACAGAAACCCGCATATGCAATATATGATACACCATCCTTGCAATATCCAAACAATCATATTTGGAAAACCGTTTTAAACATATCAAATTCATTCTTGTGGCATTGGAAACCACATTCTTGAAACACGGTGTGGCACTTACTGGTCATGAATGTAAATAACAAATAACAAATAAGGCATCTAAATCACTATGACAGGGGTCATAACTCTTCCTTCCCATTGTCATCACTAGTGTCAGCTTGCTTCTTATCTGTAAATAAAAAAACACACAAAATTATGCCTAAGCAAATAGTGTTACCCTTGTCTTTCCGTCTGTTCTTTCGAATAAAACGTTTACATTAATTAAAGTCTATTTAATGTGACTGACAGCGCTAAAGTGGATCATCCCATGGACACATTTTCTATTATCCAATATGTGTACATGTATTTACAATAAAGCTTCACATAAAGTTCAAGATCTCCTATATAAGAATTACAGCTATATTTTGGTGAGTGTAAGATAAGTGATAAATGCGACCCTCTGGCGAGTATTTATCACTTTTCGACACAAGCCAACATAAAACTGAAATTCTAAGTTACTAAACCATGTAAACATTTCTTATCATGCAACTGTTTTAAATTACATATTTTACCTGAAAAGAAACAATGAAAATGTACAGTTTACGTCTGCTGCCTTCAAAATACAAATGGAGGATAGTTTGTCAGTGGAAATAACTTTGGCAAAAAACGTTTTCGGGATTTAAGTATATTTATATTGATAATAAATGCAACTACTTTCTTTTGGTAATGTATTGCATTCCTAAATTGATAAGCATACAACATATTGTGTATATTTGTAGTTTAAATGGCTGACTCCTGACTTTTTAAGTCATCGAATAATAGCGTGTGTAGCCACTAGCATAATACAGCAGTTGGGCGGAAAATATTAGGTTAGTAGACAGTAGCTGTATTTGTATAGCAGAAACATTAGTTGCATGATAAATAGATCTACTGACATTTTGAAAATAGTATAAATACTTCAAGACTGCCATGTGTCTCTTTAAACTTTCAGGGCCTCTTCGGGCCATTTTTTTTCTTTAGCACCCAATTTCGCCAAATGAAAAAAGTTGGAGCCAAATTGGCGACATTGGAGCCAAAGTTGGCTCAAAGATAGCATATAATATTTTTGAAATAATTTTTATGTATTTTTAAATGAAGTATGGCCCATGAATAAAGCAGTTAGTAATAATTATAATCATAAAATTATATTTTAAAAAATATTTTACTCAATTTTTTACATAAAAATAAATAGAGATTATTTAACTGCTGGGATCGATTATAGGGAAATCCTTCGCGAATGGTAGACATGTGGTTCTTTTCACGAACGAGCGCACGCGAGTGAGTGAAAAAACAAAGCACGTCTACCATCAAGTGAAGGATTACCCAATAATCAATCCCAGCAGTTAAATAATCTTTTTATTACATTTTAAATTACGTTTTTGCAAACAAATATTCGCTTTATTGAACGTTATCGGCGGATGACGTCGACGTCAGCAACACTTTGTTGACGTCACGACTCAACGTCGCAACGTTAGTTATTATTGTGTTCTAAGTTAGCAACGTTAGTTATTATTGTGTTCTGAGTTAGTTATTAATATTTAGCGATTATTAATATTCTTGCACTGAGAAATCCCGATCTTTCACGCATAGAAATGTAATAAAACTTACTAATCTGGAAATGTTCAGTTTCAAAATAATTACTGTACATGTATACAAGTACAAAATCTTATCTAGAAATATACTGATCACTGGTTTATTTTATCCTGTCAGTTATAATTAAAGCCTAATGTATACTTGACACCAAATGTATGTATTTCACACCTCATCATGGACAAGTGTTGCCTTCTGGACTTGGAAATAACTGGTGCTAACTTTGGCTATTAGGCAAATATACAGGGGAATATTAAGGGGTATGACGAGATTGGAAAGTAATACACAACATTCATGACTGATATAGGACTGGATATTTCTTTCGCCAAAGTTATTTTTTTATCGCCACTTTTATTATTTTGTCTCATTTGGCTCTGTTTGCGAATCCCAGAGGAGGCCCTGAACTTTAGACGGTTTTAGTTGCCATTAATATGTTCTATGTTCCAAACCTTTAAAAGACATTTGCAATACTTTAGTTTAAACATATTTTATTTTTACAACATTTCACAGAGCTGCGTATCTGCGTAATTTACGCAAATAAGTGAGCCAAAAAACGCAAAACATTTATTTTTATGTGTACTAAAAACGTGAAAAAAAAGAAGAAAAACACAAAAGATTATTTCAATGCGTACTGAAAGGTAAATACACCGCATTTTGCAATCTCCATCTTCTGAATTAAATAGTTTGTTTGATTGTCGAATTGTTCCGTACTCGTCACACATTTGTAGAATATGTTCCTAGTACTATATTATGGAAGACTCGATTAAAACATATTCAGAATGTTCAAATTTCATATATAAACTCCCGGTCATTGTCCTTCTTAATGCCAATAACTTCCAGCCCTCCAACTGACCCTGGGTCAGAGTCAAGCTCACTTAAATACATGTACCGTCAATATTTGCGTTAAAATTTGGTGTCGGTACATTTATTTAAGTGACATTGACTCTGACCCAGGGTCAGTTGGAGTGATTTAATTACTCTCATCCAAACGACTAACTGTATTTTGTTCACCGATAAAATACAGGTACGTATTTATTATTTTGATTCTAACATAACAATAACCCCATTGTTTACGCTATTGGGGTACTACATATTATCTCGGAGGTCAAAGTAATCAGGCTGCTATGTTTACAGGCTGTTCCATTGGGCGCCCCCGTATGCAAAGTTCTGCGTTTTAATACACTAGTAGTCACGTGACAAACAATTAAGTCATTGCTTACGTCATATAGCTTGCGCTGTATGACTTCAAACTTCTCAGTTTGTTCAACTTCTCAATTTGTTCAAGATGCTTATTAATGTTATATGTACTGATGCATATGATGGGTTTATATCGGGTGTGTGCAAGGTTTGGAAGCATGGCAAGTTTGTTGTAATTAACATTTCATTAAAATTACTGTTGAGTTTGTCTTCGTGACGTATATTTACCAAGTGACGTCATGTAACGTGGCGCTTCCAACGGATGAAATATACGCGGGGTATTAATGGAATAGCTGTATTTTATCGTAGAACAACATACAGTTGTCTCTCTTCTTTGTGTATATGAAAGACTGCGGAGGTCGTGTTAGAATATCTTGTAATATATATAGTTTTCTCTATTATCTTGGTATATTTCTATGTTTCTGCATTACCTTGTATAAATCTTTGTAAATGAATACCTTTATTAATAGTATCTTGTATCCACTGGACGTGGTCTTCCGACTCGGATCCGTCTTGGCCATCCTTCGAGTTCTCGGCCGCGTCAGTGGCATCGTCAACGTTGGCATACTCCACCGCTGGCATTGGAATTTGTAAATCTTTCTCCGAACATTGGGCTGTAAACATTAAGTATAACATAATAAGGACTGTAAACATTAAGTATAACTTAATAAGGACTGTAAACATTAAGTATAACATAATAAGGACTGTAAACATTAAGTATAACATAATAAGGACTGTAAACATTAAGTATAACATAATAAGGACTGTAAACAGTATAACATAATAAGGACTGTAAACATTAAGTATAACATAATAAGGACTGTAAACATTAAGTATAACATAATAAGGACTGGACTGTAAACATTAAGTATAACATAATAAGGACTGTAAACATTAAGTATAACATAATAAGGACTGTAAACATCAAGTATAACATAATAAGGACTGTAAACATTAAGTATAACATAATAAGGACTGTAAACATCAAGTATAACAGAATAAGGACTGTAAACATCAAGTATAACATAATAAGGACTGTAAACATCAAGTATAACATAATAAGGACTGTAAACATCAAGTATAACATAATAAGGACTGTAAACATCAAGAATAACATAATAAGGACTGTAAACATCAAGTATAACATAATAAGGACTGTAAACATCAAGTATAACATAATAAGGACTGTAAACATCAAGTATAACATAATAAGGACTGTAAACATCAAGTATAACATAATAAGGGCTGTAAACATCAAGTATAAAATAATAAGGGCTGTAAACATCAAGTATAACATAATAAGGACTGTAAACATCAAGTATAACATAATAAGGACTGTAAACATCAAGACTAATAAGGACTGTTAACATCAAGTATAACATAATAAGGACTGTAAACATCAAGTTTAACATAATAAGGGCTGTAAACATCAAGTATAACATAATAAGGACTGTAAACATCAAGTATAACATAATAAGGACTGTAAACATCAAGTATAACATAATAAGGACTGTAAACATCAAGTATAACATAATAAGGACTGTAAACATCAAGTATAACATAATAAGGACTGTAAACATCAAGTATAACATAATAAGGACTGTAAACATCAAGTATAACATAATAAGGACTGTAAACATCAAGTATAACATAATAAGGACTGTAAACATCAAGTAAAACATAATAAGGGCTGTAAACATCAAGTATAACATAATAAGGGCTGTAAACATCAAGTATAACATAATAAGGACTGTAAACATCAAGTATAACATAATAAGGACTGTAAACATCAAGTATAACATAATAAGGACTGTAAACATCAAGTATAACATAATAAGGACTGTAAACATCAAGTATAACATAATAAGGACTGTAAACATCAAGTATAACATAATAAGGACTGTAAACATCAAGTATAACGTAATAAGGACTGTAAACATCAAGTATAACATAATAAGGACTGTAAACATCAAGTATAACGTAATAAGGGCTGTAAACAACATCAAGTATAACATAATAAGGACTGTAAACATCAAGTATAACGTAATAAGGACTGTAAACATCAAGTATAAAATAATAAGGACTGTAAACATCAAGTATAACATAATAAGGACTGTAAACATCAAGTATAACATAATAAGGACTGTAAACATCAAGTATAACATAATAAGGACTGTAAACATCAAGTATAACATAATAAGGACTGTAAACATCAAGTATAACATAATAAGGACTGTAAACATCAAGTATAACATAATAAGGCCTGTTAACATCAAGTATAACATAATAAGGACTGTAAACATCAAGTATAACATAATAAGGACTGTAAACATCAAGTATAACATAATAAGGACTGTAAACATTAAGTATAACATAATAAGGACTGTAAACATCAAGTATAACATAATAAGGACTGTAAACATTAAGTATAACATAATAAGGACTGTAAACATCAAGTATAACATACTAAGGACTGTAAACATCAAGTATAACATAATAAGGACTGTAAACATCAAGTATAACATAATAAGGACTGTTAACATTAAGTATAACATAATAAGGACTGTAAACATCAAGTATAACATAATAAGGGCTGTAAACATTAAGTATAACATAATAAGGACTGTAAACATCAAGTATAACATAATAAGGGCTGTAAACATCAAGTATAACATAATAAGGACTGTAAACATCAAGTATAACATAATAAGGACTGTAAACATCAAGTATAACATAATAAGGACTGTAAACATCAAGTATAACATAATAAGGACTGTAAACATTAAGTATAACATAATAAGGACTGTAAACATCAAGTATAACATAATAAGGACTGTAAACATCAAGTATAACATAATAAGGACTGTAAACATCAAGTATAACATAATAAGGACTGTAAACAAGTATAACATAATAAGGACTGTAAAAGGATCAAGAAGTAAGACATAAGTCTGTCAGTAAATAAGTAAGATTACGTAAGAAAGAAAGTAAGGGCTGTAAGTATTAAAGTAAAAACTAAGTAAATAAGTAAGTAAAAAAGTAAGTAAATGAGTTAGCAATTAGGTAAACAAGTAAATCATCAAGTAAGCAATACATTTATATATCAATTAAAGGTAAGAAAGTATAAAAGACTGTAAGTCAAAGTAATTAAGTAAAAATATTACATATGTTATTCTGTACATAGGGTAGAAACTAATTTTAATACATGTGTTTAAAGACACTCTCTGACACTCTCTGACACCTCTAACACTCACTCTCTGACACTCTCTGACACTCTAGCCATAGATGGAAGGCTATTAAAACATAAATTCTTAAAGAAAACATGACTGTTGCCTTATTTACTCATAGTTTTAAAGGGAGCACATCAGTATTGGTTTTTCTTTTAGAATTGTTCAAATATATTATTTCTGTATTAAACTGACAAAAATAATCTAAATGAATTTTAAGCAACCAAAGGAAATTACACCGTGCATATCAAATAAAAGACCCAAAGATGGTATTTCCTAACTACGTAACTGGCAGTAAAAAAATACAAAGGGCCATAACTCAGTGGAAAATTATCAAACCGGAACGTCATGACAATATGCACATGTCCACTCGATACTGATACTTCCTAGCAAGTTTCGCAAAATTCTAAGAAGGAGTTATTGAGAAATAGCCCGGACAAGAATTGTGTCTAAGGACAGATATTAGAACTACAAAGGGCCATAACTCAGTGGAAAATTATTGAACTGGAACGTCATGACAGTATGCACATCTCCACTTGATATTGATACTTCCTAGCAAGCTTCGCTAAATTCTAACAAGTAGTTTTAGACAAATAGCCTGGACAAGGATTTCGTATTATATATATATATTTATTAGAAATACAAAGGGCCATAATTCAGTGGAAAATTATCAAACCGAAACGTCATGATAATATGCGCATGTCCACTTGATATTGATACTTCCTAGCAAGTTTCTAAGAAGGAGTTTTTGAGAAATAGTTCGGACAAGAATTGCGTCTATGGACAGATATTAGAACTACAAAGGGCCATAACTCAGTGGAAAATTATTGAACAAGAAAGTCATCAAAGTATGCGCATGTCCACTCGATATTGATACTTCCTAGCAAGTTTCGCGAAATTCTAAAAAAGAGTTATTGAGAAATAGTCCGGACAAGAATTGTGTCTACAGACAGATATACAAAGGGCCATAAGTTAACTCAGTGGAAAATTATTGAACCGGAACGTCTTGACAGTATGCACATCTCCACTTGATATTGATACTTCCTAGCAGGTTTCGCTAAATTCTAACATGGAGTTTTAGAGAAATAGCCCGGACAAGGATTTTGTATTATATATATAAATATATATATTAGAAATACAAAGGGCCACAACTCAGTGGAAAATTATCAAACTGGAACGTCATGAAAATATGTGCATGCCCACTTGATACTGATACTTCCTAGCAAGTTTCACGAAATTCTAAGAAGGAGTTATTGATAAATAGTCCGGACAAGAATTGCGTCTACAGACAGATATTTGAACTACAAAGAGCCATAACTCTGTGGAAAATTACTAAACCGGAATGCCATCATGGTATGCGCATGTCCACTCGATATTGGTACTTCCTAGCAAGTTTCGCAAAATTCTAAGAAGGAGTTATTGATTAATTGCCCGGACAAGATTTGCGTCTACGGACAGACGGACGGACAAGGTGATTCCAGTATACTGGTACATAACAGTAAACAAATACCATAGTAGTTGAGAAAAATGCATTGTGTCCCTTTAGCCATCAAACAAAATAAAAAAATTAAGCATAGATACAGTATATGTTATGCAAAGTAATTCATACTTTTACAGTGTGATTTGAAATTACCTCAAAGCTGTGGTCCTTTAAACATATGTTATGCAAAGTAATTCCTACTACAAAAGTGTGATTTAAACTTAAGTCTCCATAATACGGGTATTAATCTTGAGGGATTACGATCAGGATTAAAGTTTAACATGCAAGTGCTTAAATGCTATTAGGATTTATTTTCACATGAGCAAGTGAATGTTTTACTAGCTTTGACATTAATGATAAAGCATTAATAATTTCCTGTTATATTTATACCTTTTTGTGTTGGTGAGCTTTAAAACCCCATTAAACTTTATATCATCTTGAAACATTTTGTTTTATTTGAGACGCATACTCACATTTGTGTTCAGGGCTCTTTTTTGAAAATATGTGAAGTGGCCCAGGCCCTTCAATCGAGTTAAAGGGGAAAAATAATGCGATTACGAGATATAGTGGGGAACAGTATATTGGGAAGAAATTGAAGATTTAGTTGTGCAAATATGCAAAAGAGGTACATTTTAGATAAACTGTCTTCTATAAATGTATCACAAACATAACTAGACATAACTGTCTCCCCGAACACTCTCAGTGTAATGCATATGAACCATCCTGGCTTTAGGTTGCGCTCTGCACGTCGTCTTGATATGGTGAAAATGTGTGCCAAGTTATTTCAAAATCTCTCAAATGGTTCAAGAGATATGGAGCAGATACAAAATATAGTGCATATGACCTTCGACCTCTAAGTGCGACCTTGACATTGAATGGACGTAGATGGAATTGTGCTCTGCACGTCGTCTCGATTTGGTGAACATTTGTGCCAAGTTATTTCAAAATCCCAATGACGGACGGAGAGACAGACAAGCTAAAAACAATACGTCTCCCCAGTATGGGGAAAGGGGCCGAATACGGACCCTGTTTATGAAGGGAAAAAAGCCCTGCGTGTTATATTTCATGTATATTATATACATACCAGTGAAATAGTGGATTTTGTGTCAGGTCGAAATAAAAACAAATATTATAACCTTATATTTTCACATGTGAGCCAAATAAATGTATTTTCATCAGGATGTTTTTTTTCTCCAGAAAATAAAAGGAGATACTTAATTGGTTAATATTGCCTTTAAAACAATTGGAAGGATGTTATATATAAAATTCATGAACTGGATGTGAATTAACAAAGTATCATTGTAAAGCGGCACAAGAGATGAACGGCTTTTATACACACATTTGAAAAAAACGGGACATATTATTGTATCGAGTTGTCTGTCCATCCTTGGAAAAATTCTTGATTTCAAAAAAGTTTTTGGTGAAAAATAAAGCAAGTCTGCTGCGTGTCCCTTTAACGCTGTGAGGTAAAACATGACCATAAAGACTATTACCTTATTTGAATTGTGATTTTAGTTTAAACATATTTTGTTCATTGTATTTACAAGTTAAGCACATATACAATAACAACAAATAAAGGATTGGAATGAAAGCGTAATGCTTATTAAGTTCCTTTCCTTGTGATTTTAATAGGTAGAACAGCTTACCTGCTATTTCCCCACAGATAACCTTTTCTATATCCGGTACATTGCCTTTTCTGAACAGGGAAATCATTTCCTCTTCATACTCCTCCACAAGGGCTTCACACTGAAATAGATTTTTGTTTTAAATGGTGTTTTGCGTAATATTAAGCACATTTAAGGCCACAAATGACGGTCAGTTTTTTATTTTTTTGTGGTCTACGCAGATCACTCCACTTTTCCTGGGTAGAACCAGTACTGTATACCTATCGACATATGCAATTTTTTTCATCAATTTTGTATATTTTCAAACAGATTTCATGTCTCATTGAAAACCTTTAAATAAAACACCCAAATTTTACAACATCTGTACAACGTTCCTAAACCTACTGAGAACGAGGTATATATATAATTTACACATTTTAAGAATCAAAACCCTATAGACACAATGTAAACGGCTTTAACCAGCTGGGCCAAACCCCAAAACTGCAATGTCAAAGTAAGAGTTACCAACTCATCATTCATTTTACAGGTATTCTAAGAACCCATTAATAAACCCTTTAATCGACACATATACATTATTATATGACCTGAACACCTGGACAGAGTTTTGATAAACAATTTCATGATGTAATTTTGTTGTTATTTGCTGGGATAACTACTTAAGAAATCCCGCGTATGAGAATAAGCTAATAACGGCTGATGACAATGTCGGACAATGCCTTTGGCCAGTTTTGTTTTTTCTCATAAGAAAATAACACTCACCTTAAATTTCAAAAGTTTTTGACTATCTTCACTCATTTGTATGTGTTTTAAAGCCAATGTTTCACCGTTCCTGGAATTCGTTCTTGAGATACTTTTCTTTCCAGCACTATTTTTTGTCTCCGCATAATTATGAAAATTTACACAGATGTGTTCAAATGTCTCTAGCAAGTGGATCTCTGATCTGGCGTACGGCTTCTGAAAGTATAATTAAAATACAACTGGATATTAAAGGTTATATTAAACATTGTATTCAAGTTACTATCCTGCCAACAAAAGCCAAATTTTACAACATATGCAAACCGTTTCTAAACCTACTGACGAAGTATATTTATAACTTACATATTTTGTGAATTCAAACTCTATAGACACAATATAAACGGCTTTAACCAGCCAGACCAAACCCAAAAACTGGAGCATTGAATTAAGAATTACCAACTCAAAATTCATTTTACACAATCATATTCAATCACAGATATTTTAAGAACCTGTGCAAAATCCTATACTTTTAATTGGCACATATACAATATTATATGACGTGGACAGAATTTTGATAAACAGTTTTGTAGTGAAATGTTGCCATTATTTGGCAGGTTAGTTTCTTTAATAAGTGCAAAGCAGTCAGCAGGTCAGAGTGAAAAAAATAAATTTTAATTTTGAAGTACATACATCAGGCTTAAATCCTCATACCTCGTATATATTCTGATTGCCATTGGGATCAACACGATAACTGCCAACTTGGATAGTCTTCTTCGGATCAACTTGACTAATACTGTAACTAACCTCATCAACAAGGGCTCTACAAACTAAAGAAGAAAATAAAAACAGTATAACACTCATCAATAGTTTTAATTCAAGAGCAATCATTCTAAAATGAATCCGTATGATAACAGCATGGTAATTGCGCAACTATTGTAACAACAAACAAATGAAGAATGAGGTGCAATAGTTTCACATTTAGCCCTCTACAGGGTTCCCACCCTTATTGGAAGGCCAAATTCAAGGACTTTTCGAGGACTTCCAAGGACTTTTTTTTCAAAATTCAAGGACTAATATTCGCGCAAGCGACACGCCCAAAACAGCAACAAATATTCTAGGAACGCACAACCAATAGCCATTTTTGGGATGAACAGCAAAAATCCAGAATTTAAGGACTTTCAAGTACCTTATCAGATTTTCAAGCACTTTCCAGGCCTTGAATGTTTTTTTTTTTCGAATTCAAGTACTTTCAAGGACCCGTGGGAACCCTGCCTCTATTAGTGTATGGTGTTTGTTTGAATCAGAATGCCTTTATACTGTTCTGCATGGATATTTTAAAATGTGATTAATAAATTTCCCTACATAAAGGTGTTGCAGTAATTTTTAAATGGGCTAAGAAACAATTGGGCTGCCGCTAGGTTGCTCGGTATTTTTTAAATTTTTTATGGGATACTAGTATTACCATTCAACAATAATTTAACATCAGGAACATTTGGTTTTTTTGGTGGCTTTCAAATTGTGAATCTCAGGAAATGGGCGCACATAATAATGATATCCCATTTGGTTAACTACTTGCATTGTAAACCTTCTCGCCTTTCACCGTTGTGGGCTCAAATCCCACTTGGAGCTCAACTTGCAAGTGAGAAAGTGTCGATTCTTACGGATGGTGGGAGGTATACTGTACTGGTTCTACCCAGGAATAATGGGTGGTCTACCTCCATCACAAAAAACGACCGTCATACATAGCCTAAAATGTGCTGAAAAATGAAGTTAAAACACCAAATAAACAAACAAATATACTGACCAGCACATGACAAGTCCCTGTCCATCCCCATTGCAGACCTCATCAATACCAACACATTGGCAAATGTAAATAAAGTTGTCAGATCCATCTCCTGTGAAAGAATAAACAAAATATGTAAATACAGTCGAACCTCGATAGCTCGAACACCGGTGATTCGAATACCATGGGTAACTCGAACACATTTTCCGGTCCCGACACAACTCCTATATAATTCAATGTAATTTAACCTCGATTATTCGAATATTATTTCTCGAATACCCCGGCTCGCTCGAATACTTTTTACGGTCCGAAGATCCATTTGTGTGTGAATTTAAACCACGCTTAATCGAAGGTGATGATCCGTTGCCATGCGACGTCGGCCATATTAATTGTAATCGACGCGTGTGTATTTGTTTGTAGCAAGTTGCGAAAACAGATAAAGTTGATTGTCAAAGGTGCGAACATTTATGATTGAAAAGCGATAATAGACAGATAAAATTTATGTTTAGTGAACTTCGTTTACTGTTAATTACGATAAAATAAACACGGTTGATTTTCTAATTAAATAATGTCTGTTGATTGGTAATAATTACAATAATTAAAATAAAGTGTGTTCACTTTTTAATTAAATAAGAGCATTTCGCGAGTGATAACAAATTAGTAATTTAACTTTTTTCAATAAAACAACTGTATAAACAAAAACGTATGTGTAGTAAGATATTTCAACAGTGAATTATGTGCTATGCTATTGTCTATTCTATTAAATTTTATGTACCGAAACCAGTCTTACCTTGTTCTCATTATTCGCACTTCCGGAATGTATGTTAATACATGTATCTATTAGTGTGATATTTTTTTAAATAAATGATAAAACAAACATATTATTGCAGTTTTTCTTGTATTTTCAGTGTAACAATTACATGTTATATATCCGGTATGAGGTTTAAACAAACATGCATGAACATAAGAAACATACCGAGAACATCACGTACACAAGTAACACTATTTCGGGTGGTACACACATTCGGATAGATATTTTGGTTTTTACCGTTACCTCGATGCCTCGAAACCACCGATAGCTCGAACATATCCCTATGGTCCCGCTGACTTCGAGCTATCGAGGTTCGACTGTACATGTAACAACAATCAGATAGAGCTGGTGGGAAGACAATCTGTTATCACCGATAAAACCCAGAATTGAATTGACTGAATGTTGTTCAATGGCTCATCAACACACAAAAGGTTATTTAGAGCTGACCTAGAGAGAAGGGAAGGATGTACAGTTAT
The DNA here is from genome assembly GCA_037043455.1 of Cyrtodaria siliqua. Classification (NCBI taxonomy): domain Eukaryota; kingdom Metazoa; phylum Mollusca; class Bivalvia; order Adapedonta; family Hiatellidae; genus Cyrtodaria; species Cyrtodaria siliqua. The sequence goes on from JAWPHD010006573.1 coordinate 136,363, forward strand.
CTGGGTACCGGCTCTACCCTTATAAACAGATAGATTCCTATGATTCTTTAATAACATGCTGGGAGGACAGGCTGATGTTCAGGATCGCTGGTTAACGTCCCCATCTGACTTAATGAGGCTAAAGGAAGGAGTCTTGCCCAAGAACACACCAATAAAAATTAGGAAGAAGCCTGGCTTGAACCCTGGCATCTGGTTTTAAGTCCACTGTGCTATCTACTGGGCCATGCCAAAATACAGACTAAATTATATATGGTAATAATTTTTATATAAAATCCGTATGACTTGAACTTGTATATTTTAATAACTAGTTTCTTAAAATGTTTCTTTAATGTAAAGGGGGCTAGTGTGGTGCAGTGACCTGTAATCCGAAGGACATGCGTTTGAGCCTCACCAGTTTTGTCTTAGGCAAGACACTTTCCCATAGCCTGTTCCTTGGGTTGATGTAAACCTGGCATGGGTATCAGAGTCTTTCTTCTGAGAACGTTAAAAAATCAACATAGGAATATATTTGTTAGTAAGACTAAAAGTAGGACGGGTTCCCGAATTCCTATGTATTTTTTTTATTTATTACTAATTTACTTTTTTCATTTTCACTTTGAACCTGCTTATACCTGTAATTAAATGATTTAAACACATTTCTTTTACATCGATTGCGAAGTGCTTGCAACTTATATTAGTCACTCTAGATGGATTCCTGGATAGAACCACTCAAGTACTAAGCATTGTGGATTAATTATCCTGCTCAATGTTAAATAATATGACCATGGAGAGGATCGAACCAACGACCTCTCGATATGAAGTCCGACCGTACGTTCTACCAATGGACCCACATTTCAATTAAGCTTGTAATTAAATATTAATAAAAGGAAATACTCCCGTTTTCAATTTTGCCATAGTTTTAAGAATAGTATTAAGGGGCGGATCCAGGATTTCAGCTTAGGGGGGCGTAAGATTTTGGTCAATTTTCGGGTCCGTTTCTAGCGTCATAAAACGGTTGCGGTAGTGCATTGATAGGGTAAAAAAGTCATTTTTCAAATAAAAGGAGTTAACAATGTGTTAATTAAACCACTCATGAGTCGTTATGCGCCGAGCGAGCGAAGCGAGTGAGATTTTTTTTTATACTGAGGGCGTGCATCGAAATTGTTTGATATTTTATCTACAGTAACATGGACATACATGTGTGAATAAAAAAAGTCCATTTTCAAATAAAAGGATTTAAGAATGTGTTAATTTAACCACTGATTAGCCATTATGCGTCGAGCGAGCGAAATAAACATTTCTACTGAGGGCGTGCATCGAAATTGTTTGATATTTTATCTACAGTAACATGGACATACACGTACGAATATAAAAGTTTTCAAATAAAAGGATTTAAGAATGTGTTAACTTAACCACTCATTAGTCATTTTGTGTCGAGCGAGCGAACAAAAATTTATACTGTGGGCTTGCATCGAAATTGTTTGATATTTTATCAACAGTAACATGGACATACATGTATGATCCGGAATTTTTAGGTGGGATGATGGGGTGGGGCGAGCACCGGGTGCCCCCCCCCCCCCCCCCCCCCCTTGTGGATGCGCTAGTGGTTTTGTGGCATATAACCATATCCTGATTTATATGCACCAAAACTAATCAACAATAAGAAGTATGCAATTTTCTTTGAACAATTATGCCATGGGGCATGGCATTCATAACTTTCACATGACATCATCAAATTAATTTGACCAATCTGTGATCAATAAAATAAAAAGACTCCACCTTTTGGTAGGGAGTCCTAGTAAACCCCTTTATTTTCACCTACTGAATATATCAACATCTCGGAAATTTGTAACTAATGACAGGATGTGGAAGTTATGAATAGGAACGTTCAAAAATTATACTGGGAAGGGGGCACACTTTTAGCCGAAGTAAAAGCAACGAAAATCACACCAAATTTTTTACTAAAACATATGCCTGTAGCGTAAAAAGTATCAATAACGATTTCAGATATGCTAGTTACAAACAGAAATTAAAAATACGCCTTGAGTTTTAAAGAAAGCAAGATTACCGTTGTCCCTTTAAGGCCTGCAGATCTCCGCGGCAAACTCTCGCGTGCAATCTGTTTTCTGAGTTGTATCGTGGGAAACTGTGATTGGCTGAAGCCACCAGAAAACTCTTTAATTATATCGGATATTGTAAATAGTTGTCAAGTTTCGTCAAAACAGTTTTAAAAATATGCCTGACATAAATGAGGACGTATAGTTTGTTATTTTATGGGTGAAATGCCAAATAATGTCCACGAAACCTTACCGGCTTCAATCCCGGAAGACGTCCAAAGGTTTCCGAATTCGTTTACGTTTATTTTTTTTTATTTCCGCCGGTGGTTCGTAATAATTTATGACTGTTATAATTACGCGAATTTGTTGCCACGTCATATTGTGATAAGCTAGCTTAAAATTAACTATACTTTTAAATGGTAGTTACTCCCTGGTTTATGTACTCCCTAGTTTATGTAACTCATGCGCGCACATATATTTTGACCAAGTAACTTTTTGCTTTTTATTTCGGACAAGGAATTCTACAAGACGCCTTGTCTTATTAGGGAGTAAGGATGAGTAACTATCCTTACTCCCTGGTCTCATATTGTAAAAGTTCTTGTTTCGTTTGTTTTTAAAAAATAAATCCATATATGAAAATGGGGCTTAAGCACTTGAAAAATAAGTTTTTTGTTTGAATAAACAGTTAACACGAGTAACTGGAACTGGGAACCGTCGTAAATGGCTTTTAATGGTACTTTAACCTTTATGTTATTTAGACCTGCTTACTGAGAGAATTTAGGTCATTTGAAGAATTATATAATTGAAAAATTGTAGAAGGTCAGCTTGGGAACCTTCCAAACAGTCGATCCAGGTTCGATTCCCGGCAAGCGAACAACTGTTTTGGCGAAGCATTTTTTCATTAGGGACAATTGTTTTATTTTCGGGTTGGAGTCTGAATATGGGGATTTAACGTTTGGAAAAGAAGTTATATAAAACATTAGAAATGTGCTACGTAGAATCCATTAATAAAATTGCCTATTTAACGGCTTACGAAGAGAAGAGAATCGCTATTTAGCCTTCACCGCATAGAGAGGCTTTCTCAGGGGATTTTGGTATCTGAGGAGCCTTGGCAAATACTTTAATATATCCAAAAATCGAAGGCTTAATGTTATGGATCTAGGGAGCAGTGTGCCAAAATAAAAAAACCTTTTAGGATTTGGGGAAACAACTGTCATTTCTTTATGGGATCCAATGAACAAAGATACCCTATGGGAGGGCCTCAACAATTCCCATACTTCGTAAAGGATGTTTACATGCTTATTAATGACTGCATACAACTGTTACTTCATATGCGCCGGTGGTGTAAAGGTCAGCATGGTTGCCTTCCAAGCAGTCGATCCGGGTTCGATTCCCGGCCAGCGCACTTATATTTTGGCGAAGATATCTTTTTTTACCTCCATTTTTTCATTTAGAGACTGGAGCATGGAATCGCCCTTATCTTGTCGAGGCCTATATTCTTCTACTTTGAACAAGTTTATGAACGGTCATATAAGAAACTATATCTCTCAAACCCTGCCCCTAACACTGGCTTCCGTCTATACTGCGTTCGATGATCGCACAAGGTGAGTACACATAAATAATATTTACATGAGGTTATTTAGGGCCGCTCAAACAGAGAACTGAAATCGAGAATCAGATAACCCCCATATTTCGGCTCATCAGCTACCATGGGCTTTCCGTATCTGGGAAGCATGACCAATTACTTTTAGAGATCGTGGGTGGGGTTGGGGGTGGGTGCGTGGGTGGGGGTGTGATGGTGAGAGAGGGGGAGGGGTGGAAATTAGGAAAGAAAGGCATTTTTAAGGAATTTAGGGAACAACAGTGTCGAAAAATATAATACCTTTGGGGATCTGGGGAACAATAGTCATTACTTTAAGGGATCCAGCGAACAAGGTCTTCCTGGGAGGGCCTCAACAAATTGTAGGAGGTTTATTTTTCATAATTTTTACATGATTATTAATAATTAGACTTACTGTCGTTTATTGTATTACAGATGCGCCGGTGGTGTAAAGGTCAGCATGGTTGCCTTCCAAGCAGTCGATCCGGGTTCGATTCCCGGCCAGCGCACTTATATTTTGGCGAATACATCATTTTTCATTCTGGACTATTTAATTTTGATGGAGTCTGAAAAGGGGGATTAGAAGTTACCTGTACAAAACATATAATAGTAATATCAACTGACGTCAATATATTAACCAGATAGTAAAACATGAGATCCTTAGCAACAAACATAAGTATTAATCAAGCAAATAAAATAGCAGATTCGGTTGTATTGAGTCTATTTATGAGCGGTCAATCCTCCGTGGTGCCACTGAGTTTCGTCGGTGTGTTCTTGGATACGACACTTTCCCTTAGCCTCGCCCGTCGGATGGGGAAGTAAAACGGGCGGTCCCGTGTATCGATCTATCCACAGGCATTCGGCGCGTAATTTGGTCACTACTACCCCCACTGTACTACCCCCACCCTAAAAACAACAACAAAAAACAACAACATCATCCAAAAAGTCAGTAGAGGGTTGGGAGGATGGGTGTAGTAGTGACCAAATTACGCGCCGAATACCTGTGGGTCTATCCTCCGAGCACGTTAAAGAACCATAGGAATCTATTCGATAAAATGAGTAGGGCACGGTTCCCGGATTCCTATGTATCCTTCCCCACTCTCTGGGGCGGCTCTAAATAACCTATACTGTGTCTGTGTTGATGAGCCGTTAAACAACATTCAATTCAATTATGAGCGGTCATAAAAGAAGTTTTTCCCACAGTTTACAAGATTATGTTTCTCTCTATAAATACTTTTGCCGTCTCCCCAATTGTCAGATGCGCCGGTGGTGTAAAGGTCAGCATGGTTGCCTTCCAAGCAGTCGATCCGGGTTCGATTCCCGGCCAGCGCACTTATATATTGGCGAAGATATCATTATTTTCATTTCGGACGATGTTTTGAAAAGTTAATCGTTTGGAAAAGAAGTCACTTGTACAAAACAGGACAAATATTCGTAATAATATGAACGGACGTCAATCTATTAAACAAATACTATAAAAGGAGATCCTTTGGAAGCAACAAACACAACCAAGACAATAAAGTTGATGAACGGTCATATTAGAAACTATATCTCTCAAGCCCTGCCCCTAACACCGGCTTCCAAAGCCACCTATACTGGGTTCGAGGATCGCACAAGGTGAGTAAACATAAATAATATTTACATGAGGTCATTTAGGGCCGCTCAAACAGAGTACTGAAATCGAGATAATCCCCATATTTCGGCTCATCGGCTTTCAGTATCTGGGAAGCATGATCAATTACTTTTAGAGATCGTGGGTGGGGGAATGGGGGTAGGTGGGGGGGGGGGGGGGGGGGGGGGGGGGGGAGGGGGGGGGGGGGGGGGGGGTGGGGTGAGTGATGGGGGAGAGGGTGGGGGGGGGGGGGGGGTAGGAAAATTGGTAATTACTTTTATTAATCCAGGAAAAGGAAGGCATTTTTAAGGAGTTTAGGGAACAACAGTTTCTTAAAATAAAATAACTTTGGGGATCTGGGGAACAATATTCATTACTTTAAGGGATCCAGGGAACAAGGTCTTCCTGGGAGGGCCTCAACAAAGTATAGGAGGTTAATTTTTCATAATTTTACATGATTATTAATAATTAGACATTACAGTCGTTTAATATGTTACAGATGCGCCGGTGGTGTAAAGGTCAGCATGGTTGCCTTCCAAGCAGTCGATCCGGGTTCGATTCCCGGCCAGCGCACATATATTTTGGCGTAAGATATCCGGGTTTTTTTTCATTTCGGACGATTTCTTGAAAAGTTAATCGTTTGGAAAAGAAGTCACTTGTACAAAACACGATAAATATTACTAATAATATGAACGGACGTAAATCTATTAAACAAATACTGAAAAAGGAGATCCTTTGGAAGCAACAAACACAACTAAAACAAAAAGTTTATGAACGGTCATATAAGAAACTATATCTCTTAAGCCCTGCCCCTAACACCGGCTTCCAAAGCCACCTATAATGGGCTCGATGATCGCACAAGGTGAGTAAACATAAATAATATTTACATGAGGTTATTTAGGGCCGCTCAAACAGAGAACTGAAATCGAGAATCAGATAACCCCCATATTTCGGCTCCTCAGCTACCATGGGCTTTCCGTATCTGGGAAGCATGACCAATTACTTTTAGATATCGTGGGTGGGGTGGGGGGTGTGATGGTGGAGAGAGGGGGAGGGGTGGAAATTAGGAAAAAAAAGGCATTTTAAGGAATTTAGGGAACAACAGTGTCTTAAAATAAAATACCTTTGGGATCTGGGG